>VNJM01003543.1:243096-402179 GCA_008042475.1 Drosophila kanapiae
TTTTTTCCCCCCCCCCCCCCCCCCTCATACATACATATATATTTATTTTATAAATTGTGGCGAAATGTGCAAAATGATTTGGCACCGTAAAATGTCCGGCCTGAAAGCTTCATAAAAATATATCAAATATGAACGTCATAAACTCGTATGCTCGTATAATATTTGTGTTGCATTTCGCCGAGGCCAAAGGAAAACTCGATTACTTTTTCAACTAGCTATCCGGTAAATTGATTGAACAGGGAATAATGTATGTGGAACGTGAAATGGTCGCTTTATTGCATTAGCAACAGTTTGCCAGGACATTCCAGCCATGGAAAGGGATGGAGGATAGGATCCACTGAAACCGTTGCGCTCGTCATCTTTGCCATCATCTTTAGAGTCATTAACATTGCCAGCCATCCGTGGCCATGGAGCATTACTCTCTCCCTCTCAGCCGAGATCCCTCAACATCTGCGGTAAGTGGCACTACCTTCCCCCGCCATCCATCCGCATTCGCATCCGCATCCACGTCGCCTCCATCCAGTTACCAGTTCTGTGGCCAACTAATGAGACTTTGCTGTTCGAGCGCGTGCAGACAGGAAAAGGTCCTTTGTAATTGCCATATGTGGTAATGGCCGTAATTGGTTTTCCTTTTAGAGATTTAGTGACTTTTGTATTGGCCGACATTGCGCCATCGTCATTGCTTCACGGGACACCGAAAGAAACATTACATAAATTGGTGGTCCTTTTTCACATAAATCACACGTCCTGCTTTAATTTTATTGATATTATACACCGTGCGCCTTGTAAGATCACAATAAAGGGAACTTGGTAAGCAATTGATTTGTACAGGAACCTTTCTCTACGTTAAAAGTGCGAAACTCTGATTTATCTAAGGCACAATTGCCTTACAATTAAAATTTAAATTTATGTATGATGAAAGCTGTTTTATCTCATGGACTTATTTCAAGCCAAACAAATGTTATTAACTCCAAATTAATTTAGACTAGATTAAACTCCGCTCAGGGTACATCACACCGATCTAGATCGCTTTTCTTTCGGTGCATGCATGCCTGCCGAGTTTCATTAAATCTTGGCGAGTCTTAAATGTCGCTCAGTGACAAAACAGGGAATTCGTTTTAGCCATTAGCCAGCGGGCTAACAAGTTAACAAGCGCCAAAGTCGCCAAGTCTAACACGTGACTTCGTGTCATTTGCAGAAATTTGGCGACTCGCTAAAGAAAAGGTCGCCTGCCAGGAGCATTTTGCAGCTTGAGCTGAGCTGCCGCCACTGTCTGTCGATATATATAAATATATATATTTATGTACACGAAGTGTCGTGCTTTATTTTCCCCCCGACTCGTCTTGGTAATTAGATGAATTATGAAAAGAGTTCACCATGTGGGGGGGCATATTCCCTTTTCTGTGTCAAGGTTTCACCGGCACATACACACATGCACGCACGCACACACCGGGACAAAGGACATTCCATGCTGCTGACGGAAGCGGAAGCATTTGCATTCAGCTTTATAGAGCGCCCAAAAGTATGCCATGCAAACGTAGCTCGGGCTTCCTTGGAACGCCTTTGTTTCCATCTTTCCCTTCTTCCGCTGCTGCTTCTTTGCTGCTGTGGCTGCTGCTGTTGCTGTTGCCGTTGTTTTGCTGAGCTGTTGTGCTTATGAGGTCTTAAAGAGAAGCAGAGTCCTGGAGAAGGACAGCCAGTGCAATTCACAATTTTATTTTTAATTGAATTTGACTTTCTTTTATTGCCTTGGCCGTAATTGTTTCTCGACAGTGTCCTTGTCGAATGCTCCGTGCGATTAAATTAATTGCCAAACTTGGGGCTGGAAACAAAAATTAATGCATGAAATATGCTACTTCAACAATTTGTCAGAAGCCCCAACAAAAGCACCCAGAAATTGAATTATAAGAGCACTCCAACAAGCTTCTAGCCATGCTATAAACGTATATATATTCAAGATATAAATATAGAAATGCAGAAGGCATTTCGGTCGGGGCCGGGTGGCAGATTGTTTGGGAATTTTTGACTTGACTCCCTACAATTTGTACAGGCAAACGCTTCGAGTGCCTGCCTGCCTGCCTGGCTGCGGCAATGTCCTTGCCATCGACATCGACGTCGTCCTCCTGGCCTCCACCTTCACCTCCGTCTACGCCTTCCCTACCCACGATCGCTCTGTACTCTGTTAGGCAAAATCTAATAAAATTCAATAGAATTAATTTAATTTCGAGTTCTTCAAGAGCAGAGGTCAGGCGAACGCAAGAGCTAAGGCTAAAGCCAGGACGACGTGCTGGCGTGCATAAGTATTTGTGGCTGTCGACTTAAAAAAAAGGAAAGCCAGAGAGAAGCGGAGCGGAGCGAAAGATGAAAAACAATACAAAGAGCCGGCTCGAGAGTAATTTGCGGCGGTGTTGCAGAAAAACCTGTAGGCGCTTTGCATTGCCATAGCCATAGACCAAAGCGGGTGGAGTCGGTTAACACACACAACACCCACACAATCGAGCACATAAGCCCATACACCCGTACACCCACACACTGAGGAAATAAGAACTCAACTTACAAATCAGAATGACATTTGAATTGTTAAATATTTACATTTAAAAATAAATGAGGAACGTCTGTGGGAAAAAAATGAAAACTTCTTAGAAGAATGACTTTATCTCTCTTAAATATTATTTGAGATCACTTAATACCTATTTTTTTCGTCAGTGCATATTCCCACACATGCTTGGAAAGCAATTGCCATTGTCTGACTGGGTTGGCCACGGTGTTTTTTTGTCTATTCGGCCTGGTTGGCTTGGGGTTGTGTCTGAGCCGGCTGAAAGCGTAAAAGCAAATTGAAAATTTAACCTCAGGTTAAAAGCGTTAGCGACAGTTGAGTTTAACGGCATTACGGCCGTGCTAAGCTGTCGGTTACACACACGCTCCCCCAGACATCGCTCGGAGCTCTAAGCCAACGCCCACCCGTGCTCGCGTATTCTTGGCCATGTTCTCCATTTTGTCTCGGCCCGGCGGCTGTGAATGTGTTTTGCAATTGTTGTTTGGCTTTTTGCTTAGGCGGCAGCTGCTTTAATGCCAAAATCGTGTAGTTCATTACGCAGCTACAACCGAAATGACAGCCGCAGATACGGATATAGAGGCAGAGACAGATACAACATATACAGCTCAGCTCAGCTCAGCACACACACAGAACACGCCGAGATACATGCTGAAAATACGCTATAAATTTCAAGAGCCATCAAGATGATTACTTCCTGCCATGGCACATAAAAAATAAGTTGCAGCTCGCAAAATAAACAACTAACTATGGCACTAAAACTTGCTCATATCCTGAGCACATCCGTTTTGCGAGAAACGCATATGAGTTGAGAGGCCCAGGCTCATGCTCAGGCCCAGGCCCAGGCCCAGGACGAAAAGCGAAACCGAAGCCGAGTGAGAGATCCAGGACCAGAGCGAAAGGCAGTCTGAGGCTAAGACTTCCTGTAGCGGGAATTATCACATAAATCACTGGCAGGAGCAGCAAACTGGAGGCGAGAAACAATGCGCAGCTCGGCAAGGCCAACTTACAAAAGAACAACATTAAAAGTTTTGCAATCGCGTAATGAGAATCTGCTTTAAAACTTGCGACAGCCGGCAACAGCTACAGCAGCAGCAGCAGCAGTAGGAGCTACAATTACAACTACAACTACAGCGACTGGCTCACGTAAATAGCCGAGTATCTGAGAGTTGAAACTTAATTGACGCAAAATGTACACCGTCTCACGCACGTCTTGCCTCGCAATTAAGCCAGGTACCCAGGTAGACCAGGTAGACCAGATATTCTGGGGCTCCACGGTTGGAATCGGGGGAGTTTAACTGGCTGCCCAGTTTCTGTAAATAATGCACGTAGCGTGCAGTTGCAGTTGCAGTTGCACCTGCTCGGGGATAAACTTTTATTTACTGTGAAATTCAATTTAGTTTTTATTTCGGCTGCAGGAGCAGTAGCAGCAGCAGCAGCACCGCTTGTTGATTATTCCAGAGCCGCCCAGAGCCGCTAGGGGCCAGGCAGATAATTAAATGCAAAATATTTTATATTTATTTCGAGGCTTATGCAAATGGAGTCTTGAGCCGCAAGATAGTAAAACTTTGCAGGCACTTCCCCAGCACTCATTACAATATTTGCATACACTTATTTCGGTCGCAACTAAGTTTTGCCCTGGCTTCTGCTTCTGCTTTCATGCCTTCGTGCTTTTGCCAGTTGATAAAACGTCTCGCTCACGCAAGTTTGTAGCATGGAAATCGGGGAAATCAAGGAAATCGAGGAGTTCGAGGGAGTGGTGAGTGGCGAGTGGCAAGTCGAGAGTATCAATATCAATAAAAATCACACTTTGCAACTTGAGCGATAAATTCAAAGTGCCATTCCGATACTTTAATCCCAGGGACATAATGTCAGCCTGATGACGACGTGATTTCATGCAAAGCATGTAGCCAGGAGAGCCCAACAAGCGCCGGCCAGAGACCCGCCATGAAACCCAAGGACTGTAAACAATTGCCCGGGTCGTCTAAACAACGCCCCAGTTTGGAAACTGCGGGGAAATCGGTGCTGGGAAGCTGGGCCAACAAACGGGTCACGGAAAAAAAGGGAAAACTGCAGAGGAAAGCTGGAAAATAAAAAGTGCTGCGGCGGCGGCTACGGCTACGGCTGCTAGGCTGAGAAAACGGAGCAGAAAAAATGTGGCCCAATAAAATCAAACAACAGACGTGATGCCATATAGCCGATGCCGATGCCGATGTTGATGTCGTTGGCCATGTCGATGTCGATCCCGATGCAAAGTGCGAGAGAATCAATTGTGTGTTGACATTTTTATCAGCACCCTTGGAGCAGTGCGTGCATGGGCATCTCGTAAACTGAAATATTCGAGGAACTCCTAGCTGGGGAAGCAAGGAGCAAGGAGCAAAGAGCGAGGAGCACAGAGCAGGCAGCCAGGAGCAATCGGCCAGGAGCAGGCGGCTCAAATCAGTGCCAGGAGAGATGGCCCTGACAATGTTGACCCTTTTTCATCCATTTGGGATTCAAGCTTCCTGGTTTTAATGCTAGTTTGGCTAACATCATTTTCCTCAGTGTGCGCGTGCGAAGAGCGACAGTTGTAAGTTGTTTATGGCGATTGGCCTGCGTTGCCTTTATGCTAATGCTGTTGTGCGCGTCCCACGTGGCGTATGCGTGTTCAGCCTTTCAAGTTTGATTGGGTTCGGCGGCGGAATCTGGCAAAGATGCCAATACCACCGACGCTGATGCCGATGCTGATGAAACTTCTGTCAAGGCAACCGTTTAATTGTGCATCATAAGCCGCTTACTTAATTATGGTGTTCGGCTCCTGGCGTAATTAAAGGCGGAGTAGTTGGATTTGCTGCCGTGTCTAGCCGTACGAAATGAATAAAATTATCGCACACACAGGCCCAAGTGAGCACAAAGCCGTATCCAGTAACTACTTGGAGCACCGTAATGATCCTTCAGCCTATCTGAGTGTGTTTGGTGTGCACAGAGAGAAATATCAGGAGCAAAACGGTATTAAAATAAGAGATTGAAAGGAATATTAAAGGGAAAATGTTTTTTATTGCTGGAAATTACTTGGCAAATTGGAAAACGATTCTTTTAAGAATTAAACAGTCTAATTCCAAACTCAGAAGCTGGCTTCTACGCCATAAACACATTGCTTATATTTATCCCATATAAATCTTCTTAAATCAAGGACATCCTTCATTCAATAGGCCTTCTCTCAGTGCGAGTATTGAGGAGTGTGTTTGTAGCTTGTGTGTGCGACCTGACAACCGCTGTGCGTGCTGGGGTATTAGTGTCAAAGGCAACCATTGACAGGTCGAGCTCATCAGGCAAGGAAGAGGCAAGGAATGGAAGCCGGCAGCTGGGAGCCTGGGAACTTGGGAGCTGTGGCGAACACAAGCGATGCTGATTGCTGGCGATGCCGCCGATTGTTGCCACCGCCTGTGGTTGCCGTAAACTTAACAGCAAACAATTATACACACACACTCACGCAGACGCTGCAAGCACACGCACACTTGAACAGTGGGAAAACAGCCGCAGGATTTGCCATCTCCGTTTGCACACTCACACGCAGAGAGAGAGAGAGAGAGACGAAAGCGACTGTTGTTGTCCTTGTAACACTTAAAATTTAGCACCAAGGCTGTTTGTTTGCTTATCTCACTTGGCATCTGATTCCCCATCCGCCCCGTAATCCGCGCATCATCTCATTTGCGTCTGTGCTTGCCACTCTCTCACTCACTCTGGCGCGCTGACACTTTAAGTCTAGTTTGCCAACTATTACGACATTGCTGCGTAATTAATTTCCCGCCCAGCACCACCTCCCCGTTCGGCATTTTCCATTTCCACTCTCCGCCAGTCACAGTCGCAGTCGCATTCATATTCACATTCCCTTTCCCATTCTCCGGCGGGCACTACTGCACTCACTGCCAGCCTTTGTCCGTGTGACATTACAAGGTTAATTTCAGCTTAATGTCACCGGGCGACTAAGTTATGTGGCCACTTAAATTCCGAGCGGCATCATTGTCAACCTTAACCCCTTGCTGCCCCCGCTCTTGGCCCTCTTGCACTTGGCCCTGTCGCATTTTTCATACATTTTTCCATGCATTTTTCCTATGTCTGCCGGCCTTAGCTCTTGGGCCTTTGTTGAAGTATTTAAATGGTTTGCCTGTCCATAAAAAATGTACCATGTCCTCGCACACATACACTCGCATGGACACTCTCTAGCTATCATGCTTTGTCCTAGATAGAGTGTGTGTGTCTCTTTATGTGGAAAAGGACCCGCATGCGAAGCTTATTGAGCCCATTTGAGGTGCAGGAGATTTAAGAGGTCTGCCGGTCGATTTCCATATAGTTTATGCAATCAGTCACACATACGGTAAACTGCCATTGATATTGGCAGCATCTGAGTGGAGCGGAGGTCCCCCAATAGACAGGACAGGTCAGACTTTCACACACACACACACATAACACATTTCGTCCACAATTCCGCTTCCCTAATCCGATTTGTTTCTCTTTGTGCGTTGTTTTCGCCTTTGTTGCTGTTGTGGCTGATGCCGCCATTGCTGTTGCTCCTGCTTTTTCACACTTTATGCATTCTGTTTTGCACACTGGCACACACACGTGCATTTTGCAACATACCACAGCTCCTGTTCGCTAAAACACAGCGAAACAATGCGGCAGCTGAAACAAAAAGCCAGTTAGCGAGTCAACAGCAAGCGGAAGGACGAACGGACAATGGGGCAACAAGGAAGGAGGGACGGACGGCGGCAGGAATCGCATTATATACGACATATATACGTACGAGTTTACCATGTACATACTTATATATAGACGGAGGGAATCGTATTTACGCGAGCGGCACCGCGCGAACCGCACTGATGAAAAGCCGGGAAAAACCTGGAAAACCTCCTAATTAAGTTGACCTCCCCCCAGCCAGCTGCACGCTTTTCTCTCTTCGCGCTGCTTTGCACTTTTTTTCTTCCATTTTCGGGCACTGCATTGCGAACCGAAAATTAGGCCACGAACCCCGGACTCAATGGCTGAGTTCGTGCTCGAGTTTTTCTCCCCATTTTCTTGCCTTTTACACAAGCACACACACACACACAGAGTCTAGAAAGTGTAATACATATTTTTGTGTATGCAGGTAGGAAAATTTGCATATACGCATTTTTCAAGCGTTGCAGAATATCCCGGCTGCTAGCAATCGTTAGCTACATGTCCGGTAAATTCCCACTTTTTGCTCAGCGATTTCTAAGGTAATTTATTTTGCATTCTGGCCTAGACCTCGAGGGTGGCAAATGGGCAAACAAAGACCGAAAGAATTCCCTGCTGCAGGCTTTTAAAGCTGCGGGGGTTTTTTTTGTTCTTAATTTTTTTGAATTTAATTTTTTTTGTTTTGTTTTCCAGCTCACGAAACTTTCTCCGCTGCACGTGCAGCATGTCACATTTTCCATCGCACTCCACTGAATTAAACGGGGGCTCCGAGAGAATTGTGCTTGTGCAAAAGTTGAGCATGCCACGGCTGTGAGAATTGTGTGAATTTCATTTGACGCCACCTCGAAAATTACAAAAATTTCATTTGACACGCAGAAATATTTAATATGCACAAGCAAGGAGCACCGCCGAATGGGAACTGGAAGATGGAAGATGGTAGCTGGTAGCCGGGCAAAAAATGGTGCCCGACGAGGGCACAACTGCGCCGGCAGTGTGTCCTTGCCTGAAAGTCATGATATATTCAAATTCATTTCGTTGCGCATTAAACGGCAAACAAATAGCATGAATTTGCAGCATTTCTGCCGGAATCCGGCGACATCCCACTGTTCCCACTTCCGGAATCGCCCTGCATAAATTATCGGCGAAGGGCCGTGGACCGAGGGTCGCTCGAAGAGATTTTTATCATTTTGTTTACCGAATTCAATTTCAGTTTTATCGCATGCAATTTACATGCTGCCTGCTGTCCATTTTGACATCATGATTGATGTCCTATGCTGGCGACAGTCAATTATCGTCAATCACTTGGCTACAAAACAGCCGACCGTGCTCTCACGTACGAAAAACTCAATGGAAAACGAAGAAAAGCATCTACTTCCGCTTATTCTCGGCGCTGACTTGCAGCATTACTCATACGCACACGCACGTTGCGTATACGTAGCACCTTCAGTGCTACACAGGCAGGAATTCGGTAATAACTTTGATTACTCAATCTGGCCGCCAGGCAAAAGGCAACAAACAACACTTTAATGCTTAAAGCCAAGCTAAGATTCAGGACCCCCCCGCCCGGTTATCGCGAAATTGAAATCATTGCCGTCATTTGGAAACCATTACGTATGATATATGCGCTAATCTGATATGCAGGCCTCCCCCCGGAACGCACAGCGCCAAACACTCGCACACCCAAATCGAGTGAATAAAAATGTCACCGAAAGCGGCAACAACAATCAGAGAATACAATTTATACACGGAGCCCTGCACAAAGGGCCCACGAAAAGGCGCTGCTGCCGCCGGCGAAAAGCAAACTAAACTCGTTGTCCTTGCCACGAAGGATGTGTGCGCATGCAACACACTCGCTAAGTAGCTGGTGGATTGGAGTGGATGAGATTGGATGGCGGTATGGCGGAATAGCGGGCTGGAGGCGGTGGTGGCTTCGGCGCGTGATCCTGCGAAAAGGTTGCCCGGGCAATTGAGTGTGAAAATTTTGTAGGCATAAGCGGAGCACCAAGAGGTTGACTAATGCACGAGCAGGCACTCAACTGCCGTGTCGATGCCTTCCTGAGATCCCAGAGAACCCGTGTTCGAGACCGAGTGCCAGCCCCGGCCAAAAGTTACTCTGACAGCTTATGAGCCAGGTCAGAGGACTGCCAGGTGGCAAGAATATGACGCAGAGACTGAGACTAAGGCTAAGGCATCGGCAGAGGCCGCGGCCACGGCCGTGGCAGGGGCAAGAACTGGCGACGAAGCCGTCGACAAGTCAATAAATATGCTCCCAGATATTCATGGGCGACATGTGCTCGAAACCGAAATCCGTAACGGGGGAGAAAAAGGCCTGGCTTAATCACGTGGCGACGGCACTCGTATGGAGCTTGTTACGTCTAATGCCGAGGGTCCTGCCAGACGTCAGAGCATTGACATTGATTTGTTTTTCGTCCTGTCGTCCAAAAACCTGATGAGTCTGCTCCGCGTCCCTGCGTCGTCTCACTTATTTCGGGGATTGTAATACGCTTTTGATTCGCCCGAAATTCCATTTTTCACAATTTAATGCGCATTTCGCTACGTGTTGTCGTCACCGGGGCCATCTGGAACGTGCCCGGGAGCCACTGGGCCCGGAAAGCACGCAGGCCGGGCTCCGTCTGCGACTTTAGCCCACATCTATCATAGCCAGGGCATTTGTCACGTGAGGGACAACGTGATTTCATTTTCCTGTCGCCATAAAGGTGACACATTGCATTCGTCCTGCTCCATTTGTTGTGTATTAGTCTAAGTACGAGTGCTCTCCTTGTTTCTGTTTCTGTTTATATTCCTCTTTGGATCTGTGTGTGTGTCTCCTTTTTGTTGCTTTAAATGATCTGCTTGAAGTATTTGGTCGGGAGGGGGGCGCAAGCACTCGCAATTTATTCGGCGGTCGAGCGAGAAGCGTTCCATTGATTTTCATGGAGCAGGCTGGCTAACATGTTGTTAAACCGCAGCAACGCGAGCAAACAAATTGCCCACAGCAGTTGGCCAAAAATTGTTCAACATAACTTCAGATTTTATGGCCCACATGTGTGCGAAAAAGGAGGTCGGTCGGAGGGCGGCAGAGGACCATGTGGGCATTCATTGCGGGCTCAGTGGTGCGGTGGGCGCCAGAGTTTACTATCAGTTGGCCGGCGTGGCAGCGAAATTAGCGCTCCACTAGCTCTCCGTGGTTCTCCTATGCTCGACATGATTCTCTGCTAACCTGGCCAAAAACACAACAGTCGTTGGCCCCGTGTTCAGGCCCCCTCTCCCTCTGCATCTCTCAGCCAGTTCGACTTGTTCACCGTCTTTTGCGGCTTGGCCAAGTTTCATGTCAAAAGTGCACTCCATGAATATTTCACTTGCAATCACATTGTTTTCCCGCTAACTTTTTAGATTGTTTTAACATGTGGCGGAAGTGGGCGTGGCCGGCCGAGGGAGTGGCACGTAACGTTGCAACAACAGTATCAAACTTTGGTTTTCACTCAATTTTGGCAATGCTTGCCACAACCTAGCCCGCCCACCGCTAACCTTCCTAACGTTCCGAAACAGTACGAAAATTACAGGACCTTGCACGCAGAGAAATTGATTCCTTCGTATGGTGCGTATTTTATGGAAAATATATACGTAAAGGATTATATTCTTAGGAAATTAATTACAATAATTCATGCAGACTTCAAAAAATGTATCCTTTTGCTGATTTTCTGCCCATACATAAGAAAACTCCGAATTTTTTCCTGTGTGCATGTGTGTAAGTCTTGCTGCACTTTCGGTTGTGTGTGTGCTGAGGTAATCCTTGATTCCCTTGTGCTAAATTTGCTGGTTCAGTTCGGTTTCCTAACGTTGCCCTTTGTGTTCGGCACGTTAATAGTGCCGGGAGCTCTACAGCTCCATTCTCTGTGTTCGTCTTGCCGAAATATGGGAGATTTATGCAGACGTCTGGCCAGCCAAGATGAAGGCCACTTGGCCTGGAGTAGCCGCTCCAGAGAAGTGTTACGTGCTCTGGCCCACTCCAACTGCCAGCTGCCATGAAATGCACCTGCTTATATCTGCTCCTTCGTCGCTCTATCATGGGATTGCAATGGCTTAAAGTTCGTCCGAGCTGTCAGTAGTTTTTCCGCGCTCGACGCGCCGTTTAATGAATTTCCCCTTCTTTTTCTTTTTTGTTGTTGTCCCTTTGTTTGTTCTTTTTCTCGACTGCTAGAGTGCTCGGTGCACGGATGGTTGCAAGTGCTCGGCAAGCTGTTCCAGCGCCGTTTCATTTGTCGCAGTTGCATTGCCCATCTCCTGCGGAAAAAAGAAGCGCAGAGTACACGGCACAGGAGCGCCGAACAGGTGCGTCCCTGAGCCGAGCTCTCGAAATTACAGGAGCAGCTGTTGGTGGAACAACGAACAGCGAGCAGCCATGGCATTTTCTATATTTTATGCACTTTGCGTGCTACTAAATTTGGCCATTTTTTTGCCTAGTCTCCCCGGGCTGGGCGGGCACTGCGGAATGCAAAATGCAAACAGCAGACTGCAAACTGCAAACACTTTTGACGAAGGTCAGCGGGCTCGGGGCGCCGGGGGGCGTTCGACTAAACTAAAAAAACTTGTTTGATAATTTTCTACTCAAATTGAATATTTGCAACTGTATATGTGAGGCAAACTTTTCTTATTCTCTGCGAATAACTTTAATGGAAAAACTTTGAATATCAAACCGCAAAAACAAAAAATCGTGGCCGGAGTGCGGACGAGCGGAAGAGAGGGGGCCTCAGGGCCTCAGAATGGGCACTAAAATTGGAAAATTGAAATTGAATTGTGGACACACACACACGCACACAGTCGGGGCTGACCAGACACAAACAGAAAACTTGCAACTCCAATTCGACTTTCGGTTCAATGAGTTCATATTCACCTCTAGGGAGCGTAGAATAAAAATTAAATCAAATAAATATGCAGGATATGGTCCTGCGGCACGTGTGGCTACAAATGAGAGGCGAGTCCTCCGGGACATTAGCTGCGGATCACGGCCCAAGTGGCACAAAGTCATTGGGTTTATTAGCACTCGTCTGCCAAATCCCAAGACAACTGGCAACTCGAAGCCGGCCCGACCGGAAACCCTTCCGTGGCGGAACTTGCCTCTGCTGACATTATTTCGTTATTATCCGCATCAAGGAGTCGATTGACAGGAGCTCGGGCACGTGCTGCCAACGCCTTTATCCGTCCTGCGAAAATATTGTCGCAGCCAACGAGCCTGGCTCGAAGCTGGCTAGCCAGCTACAAAAGAAATTATTTTTAGCAGCCGGGGAAGATCGAAAGCAAAACAAAACAGAACACAAATAGGCGGCACAAGTCAGGTCACAGGATGAAAGCAGAAGAGCAGAAAAAACAGCAAAGGAATCAAATAAAATGCCAGCGACATGGCATCGAGGGTCGTGCCAAGTCCTCTGTCGTCCTCGTCGTGACAGCCTCTATACTTCTCGCAAGTGCGTGCTGCTGACTTGTGGCCTTCTTGCCCACCTATTTTTTGTGCCGACTCCAAAGGACTCCGCTATGCCCCTCTGCCGAATGTTTCCGCAGCAGATAAATACAACATTTGACACTTCATTATTGTGCCCGCAGCGTAATCGAATCAATTCAATTCCAGGACCTTGGCCGGCCACGTCAGGCCTTGTCATGGTGTCAAAAGTGCTAGGTCCTCGCCCGCATCCGCATTCGCTTCCGGATCCGCTTTCGCTTTCGCATTCGCATCCGCAGGACCCTCTCTCGCCCCGTTCATTGTTCGCTGAGAGCCCCCAGGCTCAAGGCAGCTTGCCCTGTTGACACATTCGCTTAAACGTATTAAATTGTTTGCCATCGCCTTTTGGCATCGACGGACCTCGTTGGCGGAACTTTGTAGCTGACGCACAGTTTTTCTTGCTCGCATTTTTTTTTTTGTGACTTGTGCTGTGTAAGGTCGGCACTCGGGGATCCTTGATGGCGCTCCGTTTACTTTTGCGTGCGGAAGTGCGCACAGCGTAGTCGTATCTATATCCGCATTCGGCCCTGTCACACTAAAAGTAATCGATTACCTTGTTACCGGATATGAGCGTATCCGTTTTGGGGGAACGTCGAAGCTCCCCCCGTAGAAACTCCCGACAAATGATGGGTGTGCGGCGTTTAATTGAGTTTAATTGGGGCTGGCCGCAGTGCCTGGCTATTTATGCAATAATCATTGTTTAATTACAAAACCAAATAAATACTCTAATACTCCTGGCATGCAGTCGGTCCTTTGATGCGGTCACCATGGGGCTGAATAAATTATGCAAGACACGAATAGCCTAATACCGATATATATGTGTGTGTGTGTTTGAACAATTGAATTAATTCAGGGCTCAGTGGAGAGCACTGGCCCAAAAGTATGCTTAAATATTTAAGTGCATTTTAACACTTTACATGCAAGCACACACACACACACAGAGATGGGTGATAGGAAAGGCAACGAAAAGATGCAGACACACACAAACACACACTCAGATTGACATATAAAATTGATTAGCAAATCAACAGCAAGTGCATTAAATTATTTCCCCATCCATCGCAATCCTCTGACAGCCGTGCGTAAATTTGTCAACTCTCATTGGATGGGCATAATAAAATGCACTTTATGAACTCTGTCCGACATCTGACAAATATTCTTAAATGCACTAAACCAATTAGCCGCACACATGCCCAGGATCTGTGTAGCCGAATGTCCTCATAGCCAAAGTGTGTGTACACAGAACAGAACCGACAAGCCCCAGATATAGACGAATGTGTGTGTGTGTTGCGTGTGTCGGAGGAGAGTAATAATATTTTGAGTAATTTACTTTATATTTTGTGGGAAAATACCAAAAGGCATTTGATATTAAAAGTCTGTCTCTCTGTGTCTCCTTTGCAGTGTCCGCCCAGAGCCTGATGACCAAGAACGAGCCCATGTTCATATCACGTTCGGAGACATTCAAATTTATCACCGGCGAGACAATAGTGCTGCCCTGCGAGGTGGCCAACACGGGTAAGTAAAGGGAAACGGTGAAAGACGGAAATGGGGAAATGGGGAACTGAGGAAATATAGAAGCAGAGCCCAGGCTGGCAAAGGAAAATCCCATTTTCCATCAGGCATACCGACACGACCAGGTTCGCCCACGCAGTTTGCATTTAAATGCTGCGGTCGAAGGCTCTGCCCCACAAATAATTAAGCCGACATTATGCGATGCCCACAACTATGCATTAATCCCCGGGCCAGGACTAAATTTCAGCTCCCTGCTTACTGTCCGGCATTTCTCTCTGGCAGCCCCGACCGCAGAAAAACAGGACCAGCGGTCAAATCGGACATCAGCCATTGGACGTTGGCCGGCGAGTGGCATCCGTCCAAGACATGTGTAGTGGTCACGGCGTTTTTGCTGCGGTCTTCCGCTCCACTCAAGTCTTGGCATTTGAGCGCTGCCCCGGCTGGCCGGCGTCCGTGTACGTTTTTCAATTTAAATGCGGTCGTGTGTGCGAGATTATTTGTACATAGCAAGGATTTAGCATAAGCAACAGCATGCGAGGATGTGAAATGTGGGAGGAATAAAATCCGGCTTGGTCCGAGACAGCGACGCCCAAGATGGTCAAAACTTGCGCCACTCGTCGTGGACAAAATGCTACATAAAAACTCAGACCCAAGGCACTTGGGGCACATTTTATGTGTACACCGGAAAAAGAACACAACAAGGCAAATGTTTATGAAGTGAATTAGGTAGAAAGTTAGCAAAAATATTTTATTTATTTTTAACTATATCACTTGGGGCTCTAAAATCTTAATTTTACATAGGAAAACAATCAAAAAAGTACACTGAATTTGGTTCTTTACTAATTAAATTTGTTTTAAAAAGAGACCATTGATTAATAAAATTTTTGCGAGTTCAATTACCATTTTAATTTATTCAAATTATTTTGCTTTAATCGGAAATTAGTTAGATCTCGAACAAGTATACAATACTTGCGTAGTTTTCTCGCTGTGTAGCTCTGTGATAGGTTACACACACACTATAGCAGATACATATATAAACCCGCTTATGTAGACACATATGTACATATGTGTGTGCTGAAGAAGTCTGCGGTTGGGAGTATCCGTTCATAAGAAAAGGAAATACAGAACAAAGAATTTCATTTGCGTTTCTCATGCACTTGATTGCCTCTGACAAGGACGAACTCTGCAACTTCGACTAGGACAGAGACGAGGACCAAGTCTAAGACCAAGGCGAGGACGCTGACGAGGACGGAATCGGAGTCGGAGCTGGCAACGCAGACGATGCGATACATAGACAATTTCTGCAACAAAATTATAGCTGCGGGCATTTGGGTACTAATAATAAAAAAGCAGGGCACAGAGCAGAAAATACCGGAGTGGAGCTCAAGAAAGTAAATACAGAATGAAGGCAGAGGACAAGGAAAATAAATTGCCTGGGCGTTGGTTTAGCCTGGAGTTCCCCAGTTCCCCCAGCAGTTCCCCAGCTTGTCCCCTTGGCTAAGGCTACATTATGCTAATAAAGTGCCCATACGACAATTTCATTACTGGCATTGTTCCTCGGCTCGCGGCTTAGGCGTGTCCTTAAACAGAATAATTAAAAACAAAGCCGCAGCGCGATTTCTTGCTTTTTAATAACGCATGCTTTATGGCCGCCGCCTGAAATATGATTAGAAGCAATTCAGAATTCTGCAATTTGCGGTAGCAGGTGAGCCAGAACGCATCCCTTTTTATTACCGCGCACATAAAGTGTACAAAATAATTGATAGAATTTTTAAAACCCCCGCTAAAACGACGAATTTAGCGGGGTAAACTCTGCCATGGCACTTTGTACAATTTATGCGCATTTTCATTTCATTTTATGGATGCAAACTCGTAAAATTCGAAAGGAAAAATAACGAAAATCACACAAAGGCGGCGAGTCGGAGTGCGTGTGTGAGCATTTCCATATTATATGAAAATGCCTTTAAACACTTATTACGCCGCTCTGCATCCCGAAAGAGTAATCTTTCAGCTCGAGTGCTCCGGGGAATCGGGAACGGGGTTCCAGGATCCAGTCTGACTGCGATAGTCGTGTCTGGAACAGTGAAACATCTCATCATTATCATTTCATTTGAATTTTTATTTGCTCTTCAATGTCTGGCACGCAAAGTCTGTTTATTCCATTGTCTGCTCTCTGTTGTCTGTTTTTCTGTTTGTTTTCGCTCCTGCTTTTCCCCACGCCAGCAGCAAAGTCTTCGCACTTGGCTAGAAAGAAACCTTCTAGAGTGGAAATACTTCAACTCGGCTATAACCGTTTGCAAGAGGAAAAAAACCAAAATATTTCTTTGATCATAAGAGGGAGTGAGTGTGGCCGTAATACTGTCAAAGCGTAATTATAATACCAGTTTCTTTGCTTCTTCGTTTCTAAGTTTCTCAGGTCTGTGTACAATATCCCTTCACCTGTCTAGTCAAAGGATGAGCCGGTGTCCTGGCAAAGAAAACAAACAAAGACAGGTGACAGAGTGTTCTTTTGGATCAGTTTGGGCCTCGGACGTTTGCTTAGGCCAATTTGCATGTTAAGCCCCAGGCTGTGCCTTTTGGTACGAGTAAATATTATTATATAATTTATGCTTGTAAACTTGGCCATTCTTAAAAGTTTCACAAATATATGGCAAGGCAATCTCACTTAATCCTTGGTAAAACCGATTTAATTTCCCCTCATAATATTTTCATTAAAAGAAAAAAATGGGCAAGGATGATGGCAGCCAGCGCGCGTTACACTGTTGCAATTTTTAAGCTTTTTCAAATCGGCTAATTAATTGCTCTGACCATTTTATCCACTGCTCAACTTGTCTGCATGCAAAGCCCCTTTATGCCGCCGACTGGCCAGTGTGTCGTGTGAATTTTTCATTGCGGTTTCCCGGCAACAGCAACAGCAACAGCAAACCAGGCAAACACTGGCAGAGCAAAAACATTTAACAACTGGCAAACTGGCTGTAACGGGCTGTGACTGTAAACTCGAATGCAATAAAATTCAAAACACAAAAACCCCGTCATTGCGGCCATACAAACGCTCATTACGCTTTGATGGAGCGCCGGCGCTCGAAACTATTACTATTACTGGCACTGCCAGTTGCCCGGCGAGCGAACGGAAATGGAATCGTACCGCAAAAGTTGAAGTTGTGCAAACAGCAGAACGGACCACTTGACTCCGGACCGAGGACTGAGTACTACGAGTCCCTCACTCCTCTCGGATTGCGAATGGAGTACGGCGTTATAGCGCGGTGGCAACAAAGTTGCAATATTAATGCCATTTACAGTTCTAATTTCGCTTTTTACGTACACACACACACACGCACACTTAACACACACTCTGGCAAACACTGGCAAAGTTTAGTAAGAAGTTGCAGATAAGTCTGGCCCCGGACCCCCCTTCGTTTTAGTTTGCCTGCGGCGGCTTAGCCGCAACATCGTTTATCTTCGGGGGTCATCATCTTATAATATTGGCCTTTCCGACATGCAATAAATTGCGCTCAGACAAACAACATGTCCGTTGGTCGGCCTTTGGTCCGTCGCCTGCTGCTAGGCTTCTAGGCTGCCACACTGTGAGAAAATTCAGCTCAAGGCGGAACGGCGCGGGCGAGAAGGGGCCTGGCGATGGCTGGCATATTGCGCATACGCACCGTATGCCCAGAGCAAACACACAAAGGCGCTGTTGCAACAATGCGAGCATTGGCCATATTTGAATTGGTTATGTGTGTTTTATTTGTGTGTGTGTGTGTGTGTGTGTTGTGTGTTCTGTGTGTTTGTATGTTTGCTGGTGTGTATGCATGTATCTCTGTCACTGGGTGAAGTGTAGAAAACTAAAAGTTGGCTTTCGGCTGTAAACAATGAACCCGGCGGCTCTCTGCAGCAGGACGTGTGGTCGGCCATTTGTCCAGGAGGAGGCCGTGTTTATGTGAGCCCAGTGAGGATGAGCCCGACATACAGAAACCGAAATGCTTTTACCGAGTTTCCGCCCCATGCCAGCCACTCGTTCATCCTCATCCGCTTGCCTCCCGCTTGCCTCTCGCTAGCCTCACGCTCTTCCTGCCGCTTGCCGCTTGCCGCTCGCTTAACGGCGCAATTGTTTGCATGTATTGTTGTCGTAATGCCTAGCCTGCCCCGCCCCCTTTCGTCTACTGGCCAACACAGCGTGCCCGTGTGCCTGTGTGCGTTTCTATTTAGTTTAGAACACTTAAATCGGAAATTGAGGCGTTTCGTGTTTTGCTTGTTTTCGTTAGATTGTTGTTATTTTAGTTAACAATTTATTTAGTTGCAGCCGACAGTGGCACACACACACACACACATGAACAAGGCTTCTTATTTATGTGTGCCGTGCATCGGACAAGAGTCCTGAGTCCTGAGTCCTGAGTCCCGGACTAGCGATTTCCAAGTCCTGCTAAAACTTGGCTCCTCGAGAGCAAAATGCTGCTGAATGCTGTCTGCAGAATAATTATTTTCAGGCTCCGCAAGGAATTAAAGTCCCTGTTAAAATAGCTGAGGCTCTTTTGGGAATTTTCTTAAGTTTAAATTCCTTTAAATTAAGACCAGGCCCCAGCACTTCTGTCATTTTGCTCCCTTGGATGTTTCAAGGTGGTTACCCATTTTGATGGGTGTGGATTGCAATGGCATTACTCCTTTCCCATAACAATGATGTTCCTGTAAATATTTCCAAAGCCAACTGACAGGCCTGCCAATTAGTCGGAACTCGTTGAAATTAACCAATTGTGTGCTTTTAAAATCCCCCAAACGAAACCAAATAATTGACAGCCAGAAATTGTACAATGCACACTGACTTGGGCAATTTTGCATCATTTTTTGTTGCCCAATTTGCATAGATTCGACTTGGCAATGCACCAGCAGTTCCGTCCCAACTGACGTTGCTTCATTCATAACTCAATCAGGCGGCTAATATGATATGACTGCACCTCCCCAGCACATACACTACGTATGTGGCAACACTTGCACTCCATTTCCCCCCACCACCCCTCTAATTCCTAAGCAGGCTGCATGCGAGGAGTGGGACTTTGTGGCACAAAGCCCACAACTCAATGCCCTCGCACCTTGCCACCCCAAAGAATTATACCTTCCGCACTCTGCCGAGTCTCTCTGCGCCAGGGAAACCCATCCACACGGCCCTGCGACCACAATTTCACCACCTCCTCCTGCAGCAAACCCCGCCACCTACTCCACCGCCAGCAGCTCCTCCTTTTAGGGGCACGCTAACGACAGCAGGTGGTGCTCGTTTATTTATTTGTTTTTGCAGTGCACTGCGCCTGCATTGCCTGCCGCCTTTCAGGTTTTCAGCCTTACCAGGCTGGCAGCCTTTGCCACCGGAGCTCGTACCTTGGCTTGTTGATGTTGTTGAACTCATTGCAAATAAATACGCTTTTTGAATGCGCATGTAAATGACTTCATAAGCATTTTATTACGGCCCAGCCAACTTGGGCTGAGCTCCTGCTGCACTCGCACTCGCACCGGTTTTGATCCTGGAACTGGATCTGGTGCCTTGGTGCATGTCCTGGCGTGTGGTTCTGGTGTGTTTGCGTACGGGGTAAAATCAATTTGGGAAAGCAGAAGACGCCTCCAAACAGCTAAGGTCAAGATAATGGCACAAGAAGGAAAGAATTTCATGAAATATTTATCTGAAAAATAAATAAAATCCGAATTTAACAAATAATATAATCATGAGATGAGCAGAAACTAAATTAAGACATTTTAAAGCTTAAATATACTTTGCAATAAGTTGACTGCCCCATTAAACAGAACTGAGTAATTGATGCTATTAATCTGGGCGCAGCTGTTAGACAATTTTCCGGTACTCTTGATTTTTCGGCAGCAGAAGAGCACACTTAGTCATCGATGGTGGGCAAAATTGTTTTAATTTTTAATGAACGCCACTCGCTGGCGCCGAAACACGGAAGTCATACATCATTAGTAGCAAATCCGGTAGCTTCAGTACACATTTTCAATACTTCCACATCCACTGGCACTGGCACTTCCCTTCGGCACTGGCCCCCACTTCCGCACCCTCTCTTGTTCGGTGCTCTGCACGCGCACGGAAATTTACATCGAGGAACTCACATAAATTGAAAAAGGAATCACAATTAATGAGTTCGATGAATACGCCATTGCCAATGGGCTGCCGTACGTGAATGAGTGTCTACACATTAGGCTGGACCCAGGTAGCAAGTAATGAGTATTAGCTAAAGGGAAATTAAAAATATAATAAGTATAATTATGAGTATACTTTTAAGAGTTTAGAAGTAAAACTTGGTCAGATAACTCTGTATTCTTGGGCTGCCTAAATGCTATCTATGGTCCACCCTAGCTTAGATGTGTTCACATGTGTCTGGCTGGCATCCTTCCGCTAGCATTGTGGCAGCCTGCTGGTACTGCTCATACGGCTCCTGCTGCTGCTCCTCCTGCTCCTCCTCCTGGTCCTGCTCCTGCTGAAAGCATCCTGGTGTCTCTGACTGCCTCTCATTCTGGCATATGATTGCAAATGCCGCACATTAGCGGATATCAAGTGGGTGTTACTGAGTGCCTGTCTGACTCTCATCCAGTGTTGTTCCTGCCGCCTGTCTGCGGTTAATATTCCACTCTGGATCTGGATCTGCCTCTGGCTGCGCGCGTGTGTGTTTGTGTGTTCGGGACCATGCCAAATTGAATTTCTAGCCTTTTTAGATCCTTTGAAGCGGCCCGTAATTGAGTCATTTGAATTCTGACTTTTCAATTTGCGCTGCCAATGCAATGCAGCCACTCGAATCCGCCATTCGATTTAATAACTCTCGAGCACAAATTATCAATTATGATTCCACATATACTGATTCCGACATTCGACATTCCACTTGCAGACACGTACGTTGTGGCCTGGAAGCGCGGCATTGCCATATTGACCGCTGGCTCCGTGAAGGTAACGCCCGATCCTCGTGTCCGATTGGTCAACGGATTTAACCTGCAGATCCGTGATGCCCTGCCCACGGATGCCGGCGATTACATCTGCCAGATTGCCACCATGGATCCGCGTGAAATCACCCACACGGTCGAGATACTAGGTAAGTACCTATAACGACTACAGGATATGCATATATATACTATATATAGACTACTCACACAAATTTGTGAACGACTTTTCGGCACTTGTGCATTGTTATGCAAAGTTCCAATCTGCCGGATTGACGTTCCATGGGATTTTTATGGGCGAAATTTATGCGGCTGACTCAAATCACTTGGGCCCCATTGTTAGGCCTCATCATACGGGCACCGGGCCGGGGCACATCTCTCCTCCGGCTGTTGGAAGGGCTGTTGTGTGTTGGTCAAATTAACATATCCTTGCGTCCTGAGTGCCTAGTGCTTAGTGCTTTATGCGTCCGGGCCACTCAAATATGCAAAGTAGGTTTGCCTGCAATTTGGCCGCTTTACGGCCAAAGATTCAATAGAGAGTGGAATTTTTGAAGCGGCGAAAAAATCAAAACTAATCTGCCATTTGCCCGGAATCGCAGCTCATCCCCCCCTGAAATCTTTGGGCCCTCGTCGCCTGCCTGCATACCCTATTCCCCCGGAGAAAGCTGGCTAGAGCGGATGCAAATTGCTGCTCCTTTGGCTACAGCTTTAGACCGGTTCGACTATTTCCGGAAACGGAGAGGGAGACGGAGACCGGGAGACCGGGAGACAGAGACCCGGAGAGGTCGCCTAACAAGCTCACGGACTCCGGCCGGGCTTTGAGCTTTGTTTCTTTTCCCAGCTCCCTTTTCTTCAGCTGGGCTTCTAATCAGCAATGATGAATAATTTACATATATTCCCCCCCAATTACAATGTTGCCCTTTATTTGCATACGCCTCTCCCCCCTTCCCTCTCCCTGTGTGTGCGTGTGTGCGCTTGAGCCACGCCTTTTAGCCAGGCTAACACTTGCCTTTAACTGTTCCACGAGTCCTGGCGCTGCCAGTGTGTGTGTGCGGTGCATGCAAATTGCGATACAATTCCCCAAATCTCCAAAGTGCCCCGTCTCGCTCTTCCTCTCCCTGTCTCTGTCTCTGTCTCCGCCTGTATCTGTATCTGTGCGCGATTGAAAAATAGTTTTATTGCCGAATTTAAGGCGCTTTAAACACGGATGTATGGATTTTCGCTCGAGCATTATTTCAAAGCAGAGGCCGGCCTATAAAAAATGCGTATTTATTTTAGCAGCCACAACTTTTTTCATTTGTCATTGAAACTTGGTCCTGGTCGTGGTCCCGGTCTCAGACCCCGGTCCTGGCTTGTGGTCCTGCTCCGGCTACATCTCCTCTCGCTGTGTTTTGGGCGTCGCCGCAGGCAAACATTAAACGAAAAACTCCTTGGGTGAGGGGAAATACAGCCACGATGACGACAAAGAGAGAAAGACCCAGCCAGGGAGAGAATGAGCGGGAAAAAAGTCGATTATTGAAAAGTTTTGTTTATTTTATGTGTTTATTATGCGCTCCGTTTGCCAAATAATGATCATGGCCAGAAATATTTCGTTTATTGAACTTTCGCAGCGCACGTAAATTTCTCGCCCAGTTTTTGTTGCTCCCGTTTGTTGTTGTTGTTGTTTTTGCTTTTGGTGCCCCCCAAATCCCCATTATTGTCAAAGGAGAAAACAGGGAAAATAATGCGCTGTCGAAGTTTTTATAGGCTCAGCAGCAGACACGGTCGGACAGCAGACCCCGGTATCCCCATCTCCCCCGAAAAATCAGAAATCCAAGCCAAAGCCCGGCAAGCGCACCCAATCCTGCCTCGCCATACCCGAAAACCCAACGTATTCGTATATAAATTTCATAAAGTTTGCCGCTCTCTGGCATCTCGGCTTGGCAGTTTTTACGAGCGTAAATTACTTTCAGTTTGGCTCACACTAAAGATGAAAAAATAATGTGCGCCGCTGCCAAAGTTTTGCACTTGGCCGGCATAGCACTTACAAAGACATTAGCCCGGCGATGGCCAAAAAATGGAGCAGCCTCGAACTGCTGCACGGGATCTGCCCGTTGGCAAGGGCAAAACAATGGACCAAAGTTTGCCCGTTGACAAATCTTTTAATATGGCCCGGGCATTAATATCTGCTCTCTCGCTGCCTCCTTGCGCCCTCAATAATTGGAGGAGAAGCCATCCGGACAGCGGACAGTGGACACCGGACAGGCAGTGTCACGGGACATCTGCCACTCACCTAGCTGGGCTCTAACCAGCGGGGCTTTAATATTTGATGAGTCTCCGCCCCAAGGTTGCTATCTGTGTTGGCCGAGCGTAAACTAAAGCGAGAACTGCTGGCAAAGGGGCCGGAATCTGTGTCAAGGACTCGAAAGCATTTTCATCCATTTAACCCCGCGGAATGCAGCTGCAACGGGCATTATTCATATGACGTTTAATAAAACCAATTAGGCTTCGACATGCCCATCCACAATCCATCCATTAGCCGGTGGCAGGCTGTCGCCACTCGGTTTGGTTTCGGTTCGGGTTATGGTTTCAGTGGCGGTGTTGGGGCTTGGGTCTGTTATTGGGTGGGATTCCTCACCCAAAGCCAACCGCAAAACATTATGTTGTGCGGTCGGGCATTTGCGGCAATTTGCACATTTTTATCCTGTCCATCGGAGTGCTTTTTAAATGCATTTTTCGCGCGTGACTTTAATGCGCTTCGCGCCAAAATCGGATTGCCTCTAGTTCAAATCGGTGTGTGCGGCGCTCGCAATTAGCGACGTAATTACAGGTCCTGGCAACCGCAAAAGGCCCAAGGCGAGGGCTCTACTTAAAGTATCGATAACAATGGCATCATCGAACCGGAAACCATAATTATTGCACCGACCGTGTGCGGTTTGGTATAGAGAATGAAGCTGGTGGCCGTGATTTATATGCACAATATGCCAAAACAACTGGCCACTGACACGGCACCCAGGGACCCTGGAAGGGAGTGGAGCGGAAGTGGTCACATCAGGCGGAGACGGATGCGGAGACAGGTGTGTGTGTGTGTGTGTGTGTGTGTGTGTGTGTGTGCGTGTGTAAGTGTGTGGAGAAGGGCGGCATTTAATTATGGCTAGCACAATGGGCGGAACAACAATGTTTGTACAATAACAAAGGATACTGGACTGCAGCAAGAGGGCAGGGTGAGCCGAGGTGTGTCATAATTATATGCCACAAGGACGATAAACAAATGCTGAACACACACACACACCCACATAGACGAAACCAAGGAGCCAGAGCTTCTTAGGGTAAAGCCGAGACAAATTACCAGGAGTACACTTGGCCAGAAGAGAGCCCACAATTAAATGCCCAGCTCTCGGCAGCCGCTTAAGTTTTGGCACTAAACTTTATCGGCTGCAACAGAATATGGATTTAAATTACTTAGCAGACATGCTCGAAGTTTGTGCCGCCCACAATCCGGCCGGCGCTCTTAAACTTTAAGCCAGCTCGCAGGCAGGGCCGTGTGTGTGTGTCTGTGTGGGCTGGGACCGGGCGAATTTGAGTGTGCAACTTTGCACGCCGCAAAACCATGGCCAGAAGTTGAGGCACCACCAGCAGCAACCCAGCAACTCGGCAACCAGCCACCGGCAAGCGGCCGTGGATGCCTCGAAATCAATATGAAACAAACTCTGTCAAAACTGGCCGCAACCGCCGCTCCTTCTCGTCCTGATCCAGATACTGCGGCCACTGCGGCAAGTGCTTTGAAAGAGCTGCTTATTAAAATTTTTGCCAGCTGCCCGCAAGCCATTGAACCATCAAGGCACATCGTCAGTCTGGAAGATTGAGACCCATTAAGTAGTCGTCATCTGCATGACATTACACGCCGCAATCCACGTATTACAAGCCGCACAGTCGAAATCAATTTCAGACCCGGGCATTGAGTATTAAAAGAGCTTTGGCCCCCGCCACGACCCACGGCCACAAGACCCCCGCAATGGAGACATATTTATTGAATTCAATATGCGAGTATACAAAGCGTGAGAATATTGGGAATATTCCAAGCACACACACACACATGATCACAGTATCAGCATCCTGCCCGTTCTCGCCTGCAACTTCATTGCCGAGTCCTTGCCGAGTCCTTTCGCTGCGCCTTTTGCCGGGCTCATGATTTATTACACTCTAATGCATATTTTGTGGCTGCAGGAGGACAGAGCACTCCACACTCGAGCCAGTGCACTGGAAGAAAACATAGGGGAGGATATAGGATAGGATATATATTTTAGTAAAGACGTTTTACCTAGGTGCGAGCGTTTTACCTAGGTTTTTCTTATGAAAATTTAATAAACTAAGATTAGAAAATCGATAAATCTCTTGCAATTACTTGCATAAAGTAATCACTAAAAATGAACAAAAATAATATTACTACAATACCTGATGATTTTATGATATTTTGACCGAAAGTATTTAATATATCTCCACCTTTTTCTCTCTGTGTGGGCATGACCTACGAGCTGTGAGCTGTTTGTGCGCCCCTCAGTGATCAATTGTAATTTTCTTTCGAATGCAAATATCCTTGAGAGAGCGATGGTATGGGGAGGGAGGGTGCCGAGCTGGCTGAGCTTATTTGTTTTGGCCAGAGGAATCGAATATATTATTTGATATATTGCAAATCGTATGTGTTTTGAAAGAATTGCATCAATAACACATGTTTGTGGGGCCACTCGCTTGGCTGGCTCTGTGATAATTTGATTGGGACCTAATCAGAGATGCAGGCCAGCCCGTATCGAAACCCCTTTTTTGGTGGCGCGCCCCTGTGGATTATGGCCTCCCAACTGGTATTGAGTTGAGTCTATGAAGTGTCTCCGTGCGCCTTTTGGTTTATTGAGCTGTTGATACTGCCACTTAAATGTGGCTATTTCTAAGGGAAAAGAAAATATCAGCGCATTGCCCGAATTTACGGGCAAGTCAAATGAACGAATTCCCCGAGAGCTTAAACAAAAACCCAAAGAGTGACCGAGAGTGGAAAATTGCCGAGACAAAAAAAAATAAAATAAGCAGAAAATCACAAACTCTGAAGGCAAACAATGGCCGCAAAAAAACAGAAACAAATACCAGTAGTGGCCCGAAATAAAAAGAAAAACAAAAAATATAATAATGCATAAGAAATGTCCATAAAATGGAATGAAGCCATCGACTGGAGCGGCAGCTGCCATTGTCCTTGATTTAGCCGCCGCACAGCGGACATAATTTTTAACAGCTGTAAAATAATGCCGCCGCAAGTATAAATAAACGCCGGTCCCGAATTAAATCAAACTATGCCCCAGCGGGGCAGGAACGGGGGCCAGATCTGAATTGGGGTCTGGGGTCGGGGTCCAAGTCCGAGTTGGAGACGCGTAAACGCCATTTTCCCTCGATTCAATTTGCATTCGGGGCGCATTTATTTATTCAAATTGTGTGATGTCCTTGCCGGGCCCACTTTGCATACATTTCGACGGTGGTCTTGCCGACTCGTGGACGGCGGGGACACTGGGACCGGACCCAGTTTGTTTGGCCATTTCTAATGTGTTTCTTCTCTTTTCTCTCTGTTTATTTGCCCGACAGTGCCACCGAGGATTCATCACATTAGCACCGGCGGACATTTGCAAGTCAAGAAGGGCTCGTCGGTGCGCATCGAGTGCTCGGCCACGGGTAATCCAATGCCGAATGTGACTTGGAGCCGCAAAAATAATATTTTGCCCAACGGTAAGATTGTGCATAAGTGCGAGGACCCGAGAGCCAAAACAGCCCGACAAAAGGATGCCGAACACAAAAAAAAAATACACCAAGCAACCGAGCGACCCCAGGCAACCAGGCAACCAGAGGCCACGCAAATTAAAATCATAAAGAGCAACAAAGGACGGGCAAAAGTAAATGAATACAGTCGTAAAAGAAACTTTAAACAATTTCCATAAAAATGGAAAGTCAAAGAAATTATATTCCGTGGCGCGGCTTCGTCCTTGCTTGCTCCTTCTCCTTTGTTATTAAATATAATGCCACACGCTGTGTGTGTGTGTGGTTGCGTTGCGTTGTTTGGCTGTTACGGCTTTGTGTGGTGACCCCGCGGTGAAGAGGCGACTCCGGCCGGACATCACTGTCACTTGGCCGCACGTTGATTCCCCGTAATTGGCCCTGTCATTTCTTGGTCTCCGGCTGGAGCCTGGACTTCCGCCCACTCTCGGTCTTGGCTTCTTTCTTTTTTTTTTTTTTATTGAGTTGCATTTTTCATTTGGTTCGTTTCAGGCGAGGAGAAGCTCCACTCGCACGTCCTCTCCATTGAGAACGTGGATCGGCACAAGGGCGGCGTCTACATATGCACGGCCAACAATCGCGTCGGCCAGCCCGCTTCCAGCCAGGTCGTGCTCCATGTTCTGTGTAAGTATGCCACTTGCTACCACATCAGTGCACTGTGGGAAAAATAGGGGGGAAAGTTTTGTAAATTATAATTACAGGTAATTTCTGACTTATTTATGTTGTTATTATAAAGAGGTGCCCAATAGTATGCCTTGAAATGAATAGTAGTAATATAGTATATTAGATATATCAATGTTAATATTGGCCACTCATTTTCAGAACATAATTCCCTAGAAATTTATTATATTTCCAAATATTTCTTGGCACAAGGAAAATATATTTTTCGATTTAACATTGTAAAGTGTACTCCACACAATGGCAGCGAAACGAATTAATTTTTGTTCTCGACCGCCACGGTGCTGCCACGGAGTTCGACTGTCAGCTCAATTTATGTCAAATCTGATTTCGATTTCGAACGGGTATTGACTTTTAACGCTCTCGCTTGCAGTCGAGTAGATGATGATGATGGAGGGCTTGATGCGGGGACTACAAGCTCTCCCATACCGCAGAGCACGATGGCTTTTATTACATTTACACACTTACCGACATTTATTGGTTGACTGGCAATTATTGAAATGCCTGGCGGGTACTACCGGTCTCTCTGACATTTATTAAGAATTTATATGTAATTTGAAGGGGAGTCGTCGCCGAGGTCTCAGACCCCATTACATGTGCTAATTACACGGCTTCCATCAACTATTTACACTTTCTGGCCCCGATGGCTGGCGGGGCCATTTGGCCATTTCGCCATTGATTTTTGCTCTTTCATGTTATTAACTAATTTCTTAACGTTCTTCCCCCTCGCACAGTTTCCCCGGAAATCTCCGTGGAGCGTCCCGTGGTCTTCTCTGGCGAAGGGCATGAGGCCACGCTGGTCTGCATCGTCCATGGCGAAACACAGCCCGAGGTATGTTTTAATTAAATTTCGTACATAAATTTTCATTATCGCGCTTGCTCACTTGGAAACACACGATGCCACACAGCGGCAGCCTGACCAGATACACAAATAGATAGATATATCCCGGCGATAGATTTAGCCGGGCATCTCTTACCAACTCCGACACCGACTCCAACTCCATTGTTTGGTGGCAACCAAAAGCAGATGGCTGCTGCCACAACGCATTAATTAAAAGTCTACAAAGGCAAATTGAAGTGCACTACAAAGTGCAGATGGGGGGATAAGGCGCCGGGCATAATTTTAATCAAACATCGCTCACAATAGTCCTACGAAAAGAGGAAGACAGGACTCACAGTATATCCTCTTCGTTCCCAGTGCCACTGCAGTTACGAATACGGCCTTTTCTGTAGTAATTTCGACTTCACTTTTAGAGCCGGCTTGCTGGTGTTTATTTTTGTGCTTTGCGCCTTTTGTCGACATTTAAATTAATACGCTCGGCTATAATTCAAAGTAAAATTGCGGAAGTTGCCAAAGCGGAAGTGAGAAGCGGCGAGCTACCGAGAAAAAAATGCCAGAGAAATGCCAAAGAACTGAAAGGAAAACCCAAAATGACATGGCGCACACACAGTCGAGAAGAGGAGAGCAAAAAAAGTGGCAAGAGCAGTGCACTAGGGTGACGCGGTATAGAATTTAAATTATAAACACAAAATTATTCTAATCGTAGCTAAAACTTGGAAGTAATCCTTCTTTTTAAATCAGAAATTTAGGCAATACTTCCATAAATGCATTTTATCTCAATTATCCTGCAAATAAAGCCTTGAATACCTTCATGAAAATTAAACTATCAAGAAGGATTTACATTAGTATCTGTAACCCCTAAATGTTGAACTAACTTATCAATTATTTTCGCAGAAATTGAAGCTTAAGAAACTTCAATTTATTCCCCTTGTAAAACCGATTTAGATGGGCCATAATTTATAAAAGGACTCTGATCCACCCTAACGTGCTCAGAGGAAACCCAAATAATGACTTGCAACCGCAAATGTCAATGCTTAAAATTATACAGCTCCCGTTTCATTTCACTTTGTTTCGTTTCATTTCGGGCCAGCTCCGTGATAAGTCAGTGACTGCCCTAGCTCCGGCCCCGGCCCCGACCCCGATCCCGTTCCCGTTCCCCGAATTCCGACAGGGCATTAAGTTTTTATGCTATTTAATTTTTAACATTTTTTGTGTGTTGTGCTTGGCCTGGGCCCCTCATTTTGTGGCCGCAAAGAGTTGACTGCTTTCCAGCGAACGGCGTAACTATTTATTTGCCAGAGCTCTAGCTGCAGCTTTTTATTTGCTCTGTCCGACACATTTCATTATAGTCGTTGCCCCCGCCGTCTCCCTCGGGCCCGCCCCTGTCCCCGTTACGAGCCCCCCTCTCGCTCTGTCCTGGCCATCTCCCCTCTTGGCCATCTCCTCGGCATTAACGTCAACGCCTCCTGCTTTGCATTGTGCATGCCATCGCCCATTGCCAGTGCCAGTGCCAGCGCCGCTTGACGGAGCTGTGGGCGGCGGGGCGTGGCATTTAGTAGTCTTTGGGAATGGCATTTCCTCATGCAATTTTTACATTTGCTTTCCTCTCTTCGTTTGCCGACTGCCGTTCGTCATTTTCCCTTCATTTATTTCATTTTTTGTTTCAATTTTATTTGTATCCCTGTAGCTAAGTGTATACAATTTAACGCTTCCCTTTCGGTTAGTTTTTTTTTCTTTTCTGGTTTTTAACGAGCCTCAAAGTACTCGAGTCTGCACACACATAACTTCTCAAGTGTACCACAAACGCGCGAGTTTTCGGTGTTGTTTTTTTTTTTTCTATGGGATGCATGAGTTTTTCCAGCTTAAATGTTAATTAGAGAATTCATGCATATGTAAGGGCGGCGGGGCAAAGGTCAGCAGCAACATTTTCAACATATCTGCGGTATTTTCAGCCCACAGGCTAAAATAAAAACTACAAATCCCGTGAATGGCATTTCCGATTTGCCATTAGCGGCTTGCAAATGATGGCAAACAAAGGTGCAAACGATATCCACACTAATGAGTCCTGGATGGGCATTGTCCTGCAATGGCGTGCATTTTTAATCATGTCTTCTTGTCAACGAATCGGAGTCATTTTGATGCGGAAAAACCGCAAATCAGGGCCTACGGGGGAACGCATATTAATTATTGAGAGCGCACCTCTAAACCCACAGACATTCGCAGACATGGATGGCACTTATGTGCATATTTACATATTAATTACGCATTGCGCCACGGGCCCAAGTCTGGCATATTCATAATCCATTGATATTGTCGATTTGATGCATAATGAATATCATAAACAAGCACTAAGCTGCGCCCATTCCGCCGACACAAGGATAACAGGACACGAGTACACCGGGACGGCTAGGACAGCAACAAAGTCATTAGAGCAATTGTCATTAACATGAGCGACGGCAATGAGACAACATCATTATCAACGTCAACGGGCGGAAGCGGAGGCGGCGGCAGCGGCATTGTCAACGATGTTGTCGCCGTCATCGATGTCGGACGCATTAAACATGCAGCAGCATTTGACAGAGCCATCAACGTCAGCAGCTAACAGCATTAATGGGCGTCCGCCTGGACAGCAACTGTTCCCTAATACGCCCACCCTCACACGAACACCCACATCTCACACACAGAGCCCGAGAGCCACCCTTATCCAACGCCTAACAACAAGGACCCTTGAACCGGGACCGATGATGAGCTTTCATCGCTCGTCAGCTCGCCCAGTGATTGCAGCCATGCCGCTACTATGGCTTTTAATTATTTTGCAAATTAATTTCCAAATTGGTAATTTTCTTCACATTTACACACACTCAAACAACACACACACACACACACTTACACAGCGCACGTAATGAGTTTTTGTGACGGGCCGAAGGACTGTAAGTTGGCCTATTGGCCCGATCCGAAATGAGATGTTTAGATGGCGCAAAATTGCGACATAATTACAGGATTCGTCGGGATGAAAATTGCTTGCCGGCAACGTCACGGAAACTACTAGATATATCGCATACATTTAAAGTGGGTATTTATCGGGAAAAGCTGGCGTAGGGATTAGGGAGGATTTGCCAGGATTGTGCTACCGAAATCATGGATACTCTTTCTACTATAAAGAGGGTATACATATTAGTTTTTGTTTTTAATTTTGGATAAAAAGCAGGCTTATGTTATGTGGATTCTGTTATATTTGTCATCTTTTGTTAATCCTTAGTAACACTGCACATTCCTCTTAAACTGATAAACCTATTTGCTTTTTTTATGCATAATTATCTCCTGATATGTTATATAAACAAATAAAATCAAATTTCAATTACTTCCAAAAAACTCATAATCTATTGAGAGTCTGTGAAGTTTGAAGTGATTGCCAGACTATTGACTTAATAACGCTGCCACTCTAAACTGCTGTTAAACTGCTGTAATTAATTACGACCAAGTTATTTATTGTCATTATCTAATATCTATTAGCATTTCCCTGGGCAGCTCAACTTTGGGGAGCAGCTGGCCAGAGTCCCGGCCAATTGGTGTAGGCAACAACTTAAGTCAAACTGTGGCCATTAGCAGCGACACCAGCGCCTCCAGTGCCACCAATACCGTCAGTTTCGCTTCCACACGCAACTCAACTCTCGTGTGTGTTCGTGCTGGCGTGCCAACGCTGCGTATGCGTAATTCCCACATGCCTCTTGCAATTATTTGTTGTTTCCCTTTTTCTTTGGCGCGTTTTCACTCGCAGCTGCCACACACACACACACACACACACCCATCTAACAACACTCTTCCTCTGGCAATTTCCGCTGTGCCAGCGAGCGAAGGTATTGCATAATAGATTGCCAGGCAGGAGGAAGGGGAGTTGAGGGGATTGAGGAGCTGGCAGGGGCTAGAAGAAGAGCCAGAGAGTTGGCTGCGGCACGCATACTTTTTTCTTCCTTTTGGCTGATTAGTGTTGATTGGTATTTCTCGCTTTGCTGCTCATCAATGCTAATTTTTCGCCGCTTCTCCATCTCATTGTGCTTTGTTTTGCTCCTGGGAAGGAGAGCTTCAAAGTTTGCCAACTTTCTTGTTCATGCCCCTGTTCTGGTTCTTGTTCTTCTCCATGTTTCGCCTCCTCGAATTCAATTCGTTTCCTTGCTCTTGTTCACGTGCCCGAGCGAAAAAGAAAGCATTTGAAAATTAAGCGCAAGTGCAAAAGATTGATTGGCGCCACATTTGCGTGGATCTATTAATGAAGTGCACACAGACCGGCGGCCAATCAATCGCTCCTGCCAGAGTCCTGGATGTGGGATGCAAGAGCATCGCTAATAACAACGTGGCAGCGGGGAGCAATTAATTCGCTTAGCCATCTTTTGCCGACGGGCGAAAATATTAAATAAAATAATTTCTGTCCATTTTTCTGCCACGTCAACACTTACGCCTCGTTACGCACGGTTGAGTTGCGTCGTGGCAGTGGCGCCAAAAAGATGATGATAGCTGCTGCTGATCCAGGGGCCAGACTAGAGCTTAAATTAAGGCAGCTGGGGCGGGGAACAAACGCCATGAAAAACGCAAACATCAACAGTTCGGACAAATAACAACGGCAGGAAAGCCGAAAGAGCGAAAGAGAAAAAAAAGAAACATTTATGGCACGATATGGCATAACTGTAACTGCACACGTACGGCTACGGCTACCGCTACCGCTACCGGCCACGACCAATGGTTGGGATGTGTCTAAGCGTGTTTGTGCTTGTGAGTGGAAAATATGACAACACATATGCACTGCTGACAGCCATTTTAATGGAATGTGCGGCCAAAACACCGCCGCCGGCGTTAACTAATCTCACCCGAAGAGCAGCAAATAAATACTAGACTTGAAAATAGAAATAGAAACGCCATAGATAGCCCGGCAGGCTATGTATAGAATAGGCCACCCTCCTCCTCCTCCTCCTCCTCTACCGCCGTGAGGCCTTGTAATTTTTTCATCTATTTGTTTTAATATCTCTGCGCCTTTGTGGGGACTGGAGATTGGATTTTGGTATGTGCGTCATGCCGCGGAGCACCTGCTGCCGTTGTGTCCCCTCGCTGCCCGTATCCCCTGTTAATTCGTGCGTTCTGTCCTTGCTTATCTGGCGACTATGGCCCGTATTATGGCGTATCCCGGGGTATCCCGGCGTATCCTGTCTGCGAACTGTCAGGGCGGCGACAGGCCGGCGCTGCAGCGACTCGCGTCCAATTCATTTACAAAACACGCACAGCCCCGGCTGTCAGTCCTTGTAGTTCGCACACGAACCACGTGGCGTCGGGTCCTTTTGCGGGATATGTTTGCACAGGACTCGGATTCGGCAGCGAATTCGGGTATGTGGATATGGACCCCGGATTCCGGATTCCCGAGCACTTGACACACAAAACATGTTGTCGAAATGTTGCCCGAAAATATGTAACAAACAAATAGAGACAAACAGTGCGGCATCGAAGATGAATTCAATGTGAGGAGCAATACCAGGAGGAGGAACCAACCAGCCGTGGGCTGTGAAAAATCTGATGGAAAATCAATACCCATCGGCGGGCACGTCGATCTGGTTTTCAATTTCAACAGGAATTACGCTTAATTGACGCTCAAGTGACAGCCGCACGAAGTGCAAGTGGAGCTGGAGTCGGCTGAGTCGGAAGTCCAAGTGGAAACACTCGCCGCAAATCGTCTTAACTTTTAGCCCCCTTTTATCCCCCGTACAAGCCCGAACCCAATCACGCACACTCGCTCGCCAGTTGGCGCAACTCGTGCTCGCCTCGACTGACCAAGTTTTCAATTATTTACAGGTAATTTGGTTCAAAGACACCATGCAACTGGATACCACGGAGCGGCACATCATGGAGACGCGGGGATCGCGGCACACGCTGATTATACGCAAAGTGCATCCGCAGGACTTTGGCAACTACTCCTGTGTGGCCGAGAACCAGCTGGGCAAGGCACGCAAGACCCTGCAGTTGAGCGGAAAACCGAACGTTGCCGTTTTTAATTCGCCGCCAATCAGTCAGTACAAGGACAGGTAAGTGCAGCACGATTTCGAATGGCATTGGGGGCACTGAGATTCCCACAGATATTCCACTTCCTTTGAAAGGAGGAAGTGCGGAAGTGCAGGCACGTGCCAAGTTAGACAACGCGTCTTGTCCGCCTAATTACGAGAGCAAGGGACCGGGCCATTCATTGACCGGTGATTGAGCATAAAATGCAAAATCCGTGGCAAATGTCCGGACTTTCAAGCTGATGCATCATCAGTGCACCCGCACAGGGCAACTTTATTAGATTCATTTCGTTGACTGACATGGCAACCGACTGACGCACTGACGGTTGGACAGCCCTCCAGGTCGCAGTGCTTATACGTAACGTATGAAACTTTTAATTGGATTAGCTGTCATCAAACACACACAAACACACACTCGCCTTTTAAGTGGGCAGACAACGAGGGGTGGGACGGGAAGGCAGTCAGCCAAGCGACAAACAAGCTCACATCTCATGTCACACTCGAACGAAATGGCAGAACGACAGCTAGATAGCTTTACATGGTCTGGAAATGGAGCTTCCACCTCCACTGCCACCTTTCAATAATTCAGCCCGAATTGAATCCAATAATCTGCGAACATTTTCAAACTGGTCTGCCCACAACGGAGCGAAGCCATTATAATTTGGGCCAGAGCCATATTGCGCATACGCCCCGTTAGTGCGAGCATAAAGCAAACTCTGCAAAAAGCAACTAACCGAGCGACGCGACCCTGTCAACTTTTGCGCTGATTTCATTCCATTTCATTTGGTTTGATCCGCTGGCGCTTCTGCCACTGCCACTGCCGCTGCCACTGCCGGAAACTGGTGCCGGCAATTAAGCTACCAAAAAGCCCGCAGAGCAGCCCCCGGGCACACACAAAGTACCAAAAGCGATTCTGGCGCCAGTCGCCGGCTCTTCAATTGTTAATAATCATTTTTATTGCCTGCGTTAGTTTTATGCTATATGCGAAAAGTTTTCTGATTGGCGTTTTATGTTTTTATTGTGACCAGGGCCAGGGCCGAGTCTTGAAGTTATTAGTTCGCATGGCCCAATAATCATGTAGAATATACATTGAGAGCAAAACAAATAACGGCAGCCGTGCCGACAAAACAGGAAGGCCGAAGGACCTCTGTTTACGGGCTCGCCGGCTTGCTGGCGCACCCAGACTCCCAAGCTCCCAAGCTCCCAGACTCCCAGACTACCAAAACTCCCACTTCATCCCCTTGGCTGATTAGCATTCAAATTGTGTGCCGACTTTATCGCAAAGCAATGAACTTGCGCCTTTGTAATGGCGAATTGCGACATCCTCGGGAACGAGGATGGGGCCACCTAATTAGTTGTTTACTCGGGCAGCTTCGCTGGAGTGTGGCCATAAATAACTTTGTCCATCAGAGCAGCTCCAGCAACTAATGAGCTGCTCCAGCTTTAAGCACCGATTCCTTAGGGTGCATGGGGAGGGAGAGAGATCGACAACCTTTAAGGCAGCGGGGCCAATGGCCAAAAATGCATTTAGCCAACCCTTCTCGGTGGCTGGCTAGCTGCTCCCTAATCACGGCATGGCACAATGCACCGGGCACAAGTCGGGGACCGGTCATATAACTTCATTTACACTTGAGCTGAGAATGTGGCAGGACTGTTGGCTTTTCGGTTGAATGGACGCATTGTGCGAGCAGCTCCAGCTCCGGGTATGGCTTCTGGACAAGGGCAGCGAGGGCAGCTGGGCAAACAAGGAGCCAATAACAAAGGAGCAAGCGGGTATTATGTTAAGACTGCAGCAGCAGAGGCAGCAACATCGCAGCCCCGGCAACAATGCAGCAGCGAGTTGGCTCATACGCAGTATCTTAACCCGGCCATTGTCGTCAGCCACGTTGCCATTGATTACGATGTTGTTGTCATTCTGAAAGCTGGCGGTCCTGCTGCTGCTCCTGCTCCAGTGCTGCTCGAAAAGCAGGACAAATCGACCAAAAATGCATTGGGGGAGAATTCTGTAACAAAAACAAGATAGCTTACAAGGCAGGCATAATTAGCGCTTCCAAGAAAATTAAGCTCTTAAGTTGGTTGTTAAATTATACTGTTCTTGGCATTAAAGTTGCCTTTATTTTATTTAATTAACAATAATATCCTTTATATATTTGCAATTCCTGATTTATGGGAATAATTCCAATAAATAAAAGCAGACAACCTAATTATCATTGAATAACATGACGAAGGTATCTACTTTTAAAAAATATTAATGGTAAAATATGTGTAAAATTAATTTCAAGCATATTTTCTTAATTTGCAATAAATAAAATCTATCCAGAAACTTAAATAATTTAACGACCAACAAAATAAATTTAAAAATAATCATTTATGTATAAATCTGTCCGGAAAATGGACAAAGTGGATGCACTACCGCTCCTGCGTTGGCTTTAGCTACTTTTCCAGCTTTTGTTGCTGTTGACGTGACTGAAGCTTGCGTGTTTGCCTCAACTGCAGCAGCAACAGCAGCAGCAGCAGCAGCTCTCAATGGAGAATTTAACAATTACATATTGATTGGAAGCGCCTTTGGAATAAGTCCCCTCGCCAACTGTTGCACGGAAAAGCAGGCGATAACCCACCAGAGCCAACCCCCTCACTAACCAGTCGATTTTCCCCCCACTGTTTCAGATACAACATCTCCTGGGCCGTGGACTCGCACTCACCCATCGAGGAGTACAAGTTGTCCTTCCGCAAGCTGCCGCAAGGACACGAGGTCGTTGGCAATGCCATCGACTCGCCCTCCTCCTCGCTCTCCTCATCCACCTCGCTCTCCTCCTCGCAGATGTACGGCTCCGGACTGCATTCGCATCGCTCGGGCACTGGCAGCAGCAGCAGCATGGGCGGACTTGGTGTCGGTCTTGGCGGCAACTATGCCGGCTACGGCAGCGTGATGCACTGGGGCCACAACGACTGGCGCAATGTCGTCCTGCCGGCCATTCCCCTATCGCATCACTATGCTCAGGGCATGAGCTACATGGTGCGCGGCCTGGATCCCGACCAGCATTACGAGGCCACCGTACAGTCCAGGTGGGTGAATACGGCAAACAAAATGCAGTTTCAGTTACAGACCATAACGGCAATTGTTTGTGCCAGGATTAAAGCGAAAGGAGGCGCACAGTGGCTTTAAATTAGATATTTTACTATAACTTTAATGCAAAAGGAAAGATAAATTCGATGTAAAAATTAAGACGAGTGCGTTGCTTGCAGGTTATTTTAATATAAGACATATTTAGATATATATTTAATAGAGCTTCGTATAGAATATATTGCTTAATTTTTGATGAAACAACTCCACTGTTCGCCGTGGCATTGAGCCTGGTCCGGCTAATTTGGCCACTCGAGGTATTATTTATGGGCACAGAACAGTGGAGCTGTCAACTCATTAGCCGTCATTTGCATATTAATAATAACTAATGTTCACGAGCAGAATAATTAATATCGCGAATGCATATCAATTGCAGGAATCGTTACGGATGGAGCGATTTGACCAACAGCTTTGTCTTCTCCACATCATCGAATGGTAAGTACCAGCTTGATATTCCTTTATCGTTACCAATCCTCCATCAAATCCTCTTATATGAAAATAAGGATATGTAAATGATGTGGTACACTATTTTTTTGTTAGGGTATTACTGCCTCGGCTAGCCGAGTGTCAACCGAAACCTTATCGGTTTGTATACCTTCTGTTGCCGGCCGCCGCATGCATAATAATTTCGAATTATTCGCTGTTTTCGCTGATAATCTGCAAAAATCACAGCGATGCTGCAGTTTTACAAACAAACAGAGAGAGAAAAAAAAAAACAACTCAAAATCGCTTTGTATCGCAGCTTGCGGGAAAATATGTTCGGGCTGTCATAACTTAATGCTGTTAAATTTATTACTGAAGAGGGCCAAGTGAAGCGTGAAGTGAACACGTCGTAGTCTCCCCGTTTGTATCCGTTGCCAGAGTTTCAGCCATAATATCGCACTCACACACTTGCATTCCATCCAGCACATGCACGGCATGTCAGTTAAATCCCACATTTTTTTGTGCACTCTCTCACAGGTGAAAAGCAGCGGGTCTTATTGTCGCCTCCGGGCTTTAATGAGTTCCCTTTCGGATCAAATGAACCATAACTAATTGGGAATATTAATAAAGCTTTTCGCTTAATAACGCCTTCTAGACCAACTTATTATCATTTGCTCAGGCACGTCGATCAAGTATACGACGCGTTGTCAGGTTAATTTGAGGCAACGGTTGAACGCACCTGCATGTGCGTGTGCATAACTAATTGATGGCAAGTTCGGGACCACACTTTTGACTCGGCATAATGAGGAGCGAAACACGAAGACACTCGCTAATTGGATGCAGGAGCAGGTCCTGCCCTCCAATTCCTTGGCGCAAGCCATAACCAAAGATGCAGCCAGGTGCGGTTGGTTGGCGGGACCGTTGGTAGACCTCTAAATGCGCACTCGAAATCCATTTATATGCAAAACTATTGTTGCATTGCATACGGAATTTCTGCGGCGGGAAAGCGGCGAAAAACGGGTCCGCCAGAAAAGCGATTTTCCATGCAAATGACGCACATTTCTTGGCGCCGGCTCCAGCAACAGCAGCAGATCCTGCGTCTTGCCATCTTTTGGCTGCCATGCGAAATGCATGCAAATGCAAATAGTGCACAGTTCAATGCCGCTGCTGAGGCTGTTGCAGTTACGCTGATGGGTCTGCTGCCACGTTGCCTTGCAAACAAACGCATAAATATGCAGTCGCAGGCAGAGGCAACTGGGAACAGCAATAACAACAATAACAAAAGCCAAAAGGAATATGCAATAAACACGCACATGGTGAGTGAGAGCGATACTTGCACAGAGTCGTCCTGCGAGCCGGCGAAAATTTAATAAAGCAAAACGTGAATGCCGCCGCACAGAGAATGGCGCATTCAGGAGGCGGCAGGACGCGGCTGGGAGGCATCCTTCTGGAAGGTAGAAAGGTATCGATGTCGCCCGGCAAGACGTGTTGCTTTTGACGGGCTGCAGTCAGACACGTATCCGTATCCGTAAGATGTGCTCCGCACAAAGCACTGTCAGCCCAACTTCATTAAGCGCGCCATTGAAATGCGTACGGGCAAAGGTTCGCCATCGAAGCGCAACTTTGTTGGCGGCAATTTATGGCTGCGCTTTGTGCTAATGGAAATGACTTCATTATATTTTCAAAACACAAACAATTTACGCAATTAGTGGCCAAGCATGCGATGCAATAAGAACCGCAACGGCAACAACAACAAAAAGGCTGCCATCCAGCAAAGCGGCAACTAATGAGCCTCGAGTGTCATAACTACAACTGCAGCCCTCGCACAATAACAGTAACGGTAACGCCGGAGGACGACAATCGTCCTAGCAGATACCATTATGACACACACACACACTGGCAGAGAAGCAAAGTATCGCTAGTTCATTTACCCGGGCTACGTGTCCTCGGGTCCCGGACTCTAGCCAGCATTCGTGGCTTGGGTCTGGTCACCAAGAGAAGGAAGACTGCCAATTGAGGGCAGGCAGAGGGGTAGCCACAGGACCTTCGGACATTTAAGATCCCGACAGCCACAATATGACAGGCTTCCACAGGTAGACACATTCGTGCTGGAAATGACGTTTGTGAAAACACTTAACTCCTGCAGTTTCTACCGAATGTACAAACTCAACAAGTTCGAGTTTAAGGACTCTCTAAAAGGAGAAAGAGTATTGCATACAGGGACCATACAGAAAATACTATGTATTTTTATTCAGAATTCTTTAATATATTTTAATACAAATAATTTAATTTTAAGTTAAACCTAAACTCTATCCATTTATTGCCTTCAGTTATAGGCTTGTTTAAATTAACTTCCAATCCCCTGCAGATTTATGTTAAGCCTTATTTGATAGCTAAAACAAATTGCCGTTTCATTAATTTATATCTATATTTCTTTATGTTATAGTTGCCTATTTAAGTAAACAATTCCAGAATGAACTATTATAATTTAAACACTCAAGCGTCAGTTTGTTAACCCCTAACAAGCACCAGCGCTTTGCCCGAACTACTATTTTAGCCTGGTTGTGCGGGGTCAGCCTAAGGACACCCAAAGGGCATATCAACTTCGATTTTCCCCCCGTCATATTATCCATATTCTGAATGGCCTCTAAGTGCATTTAATTTTTACGAGTCCTCCTCGCCGCCACTGATGTTATCCTTGGCTGCCATTGTTTCTGTTGCCACTGTCATAGCCGTTGTCTCGATGCGTAAGGATGCGGGTGGTGGGGGGCCAATAGAATAGACTCCGATAGATGCCAGGTATGCAGATATTTACATCATAGAGCTCAGTTATAGTAACGACGGCAAGGCACGCGGATCCCCGGCCAGGGGTCACATAGAGACATAAAAAATAATGCATTTTGTGCACGCGAAAAAATACTCGACATAAAGCAAAAAAGAAGTTAAATAAAATTACAACATAAAGTGCGGCAACGAGTGTTCGTTGTTCGCTCTCTGTTTGTATTTGTGCCTGTTGTGTGTGTGTGTTTGGTGGGGGGAGTGAAGGGAAGGGAAGAAATATCAGAAAATGAAAGACTCGTTGAAAGTTGCGTAAAACTTGCTGAAACTGCCAACTGAGGAGCGTTGCAATAACAGCAACAGCAGCAGCAACAAGGCGAGGCATTCAAACGATGACAAAGTGGACCCTCACTGCATGTCCCTTAGAATGCGTCGCCGCTGCTGGCACCGAGCGTCTGCTCGAAACTTTCAATTTACTCGTCCTAGTCGTAGTCGGCCATCGTATCCTCGGATCCCAGCTCCTTCAGCTTCTGCTCCTCCTTAGCCCTCCCCGTGTGCGTTTGAAGCTTTTGTGTTGCCGGCGGGAATACTTTAGCCGACTCCAACAACTGCAGCAGCGTCATCGCTTTTTTTTCGCCTTCTTTTTTTGTTTGCCGGCATGTAAGCTGCAAAGTTTGCCAAGGCACATATATATATATATATATATCCACGAGAACGGCGAAAAAATGAGCCAGGAAAATGAGCCAGGAGACGGCCTGCGAGAGCGAGAGGCAAAAGTAGAAGTTTTGTAGTGGCAACATAACAAGCACTGGCAAAAATAGCACCGCGCTCAGTTGCAAGATGTGTAATGCGAATTCTCCACGTGAATGTTATGTTTATGTAAAGTGCAGGTCCCACAATGCCATCCCAACACCAAGGAGCAAGGATCCTCCACCAGACAGAGACACTGTTTGCCGGAGTTTCTTGCCGCAAGTTCTGAGTGCTCGGTGTCGGCACAAAGGAATGCGAAACTGCATTATATGTCAGCAACAGTGAAGCTAAGCCGAGGCTTTAATCAGGGCTTTAAGGGTCGTGTCCCGAACCCACTTGACCAGGGCCCAGTCGTCCCCCAGGCCAGAGAACAACAAAAAACAAAACAAGAACGATATATACATAATGGAGGGGCAAATCCGTGCGGTCAGCAGCGTACATTTGGCGACAAACGAGGGACTGGCGAGTGCGTGTGGAGGGAGCCTTGTTGAAATGTTGCTGCTGCTGGCAAAAAACTTGAAAATCCGCGGTGAGGCGGCCGCAGCTCTTCGCGAATCTCTAATAAACTGACAACCCGGGCACCAGGCTCCGGGCACCGGGGCCAATGCCAATGCCAATCCTATCCCGTCATGCCAACTGTGCGAAAAATCGGATTTGCCTCCTGTACTTACAGCCACCAGCAACAACACACGCGACATCAGCAGCATCAACATCGCTACACTGAGCCAAAATAACACCGAAACAAGAATGAATGTCATAAAGGATCCATTTTGTTATCAAAAATACATATTACTTTCCTCAAACCATCAAATTCTTGTGAATTTAAGTATATTTTTCTGTCTGTGTACCAAGGGCAGCAACAAATCCATGTCGATTGCATTTGGCCATTTGTATTTGTTGCCGCACCGCAATGCTATTACGTGAAGAGTGTGCGCGCGGTGGAAGAGCTAGATCCGGACAGGTGCCGAAAGCCGGACCCTCGCTGCCTCGAATCCTCGGTGCCGGTGCCGGGACCACGGCCACGCCACTGCGGCGACATCGATGGCGGCGGGAACGCTTATTTAGCTGCACAAACGAGAAATCACAAGTGACGTTACGGTTTTGTGCCGCCAACCGCAAGCAATAAAAGTCGCAACGACAGCCGATGGAAGTGCAGTTGCATTCAAGCGGGGGGAAGGGCGGGGGAGGCGCTAGCGGGTTACGGGAACGGACCACATTAGCCGGACAGCCACATGGTCACGAGGCTAGCTGAGGCTCGCCTGCATCCCTCTGCATCTTCTGCAACATCACGGGTCCGTGGTCGCGTCTGTTTTCATTACAAAATTGCCAGCGTTTGCCCGGCACCGCAATTGACAATTTGCTTTTATTTTATGTTGACAGTTGGGGAATTTATATGGTAATGTCCAACGGCATGTGTGTGTGTGTTCCGCCGGCCATTCTTCTTAGCCGCTTACAGACTAAATGGCCAAATGAATGGCCCAAGGCTTGAATGTTTGCGTTTAGGAATACAATTCGGCCTGAAAGCGAACTTAATCAAACAGATTGCGAAATAAATATATCTTTACAAAAGTTAGAGAAATCTTTTCCCAAAGAAAACTTTCTCTTCCGGTCAACCAACTAATTAACTAATTAAAGTGGTCTGCGAATATTCAAACTTTCAAAAGGCTCTTTGCAAACAACTACAGTTCTCTTATAATAAATATTATATTTGGCAGAAACTAACTGCTAAACACTACCTTGAACAACTAAGACCAAGTTTCAATTGACTAATAACTTAAACTCTAATTAAATTATGACCTAAATATTTAATTACCCCAAGGCTGCAATCATTGAAAGGGCGAAACTGAAGCAAAGTCTCGATAATATTAAGCTTTAATTGCTTTAAAAAGGGACACAAATATCACAAAATCTTCAGCAAAATACATTAAGTTTTATTGCACATTTATATAATTTTAATAGTATATCAGCCATTATTTAACTTTTCTTTTTTGTAACATTTTAAAAGGAAAAAAAATAAAATTGTTGCAAGATTTTTATCAAGTTAAAAATAACTCTCTGTGTAGAACGTGCTTATGGCATATATTCGAGTGTGTATTTGAAAATTAAAGGTGTCATGTTCCGAGGCGTTGGCAGCCCAGATGCCTCGATAGATAAGCTGTCCCGGTTGCTGGGCAAACATGTGTGCAACATGCAACCTACATTGATATCACGTCCGGCATATGGCGCCGCTATCCTCTCGGCACTCGATGTCGGCTGTCCATTCAGAGTGTCAGCAATCACTGGCGGGGGCGGAGGCGAAGGCGGAAGCTGCCTCGAGGGCCGTTCTCGAGATCTGTGCGCCTTAGATATGCCAGCTAACTGGCTAGCAGTTTGACAGGCCATCACATATTTATAAGTTTTGCTCGCAGCGCCTGCAACTCCTCCTGACTGGCAGCGCCGCATCGATAAAGAAGTCGATGTCCCTGGCAGCCAGGATGTTTCATTAAAATCGACGGGCAGGCCATGATGTATGCAGCAGCTTATCGGGGCGGTGGTGTGTGGGGGGATAGGCTGTCCCTTCAGTTACGAGTGTTTACGGAGTCAGCTTCTCTTTGGAGTCGCGCTCCGCTGACCAAATGCTCATTTGTCATTATTGACAGATGCAGCACGTTGCCGTTTTAATTGGCGGCCTTAACGAAATGAGCTGCCTCTGAGAGATGACCTCGTTGCTGACTTTCCTCCTGCCGGCCACCGCCCACTTGATTGGCCATCTGCATTCGCAGATTCGCTATGGCAGTCGCAGTCGCAGTCGTCTGCGCAAAAGTAAATCCTTCTGATTGCAGATTGCACTTTAAGCGTTAATGATTTATTTGCCAGCATGGATTTGATTTAAATGTCGAGCCCGGACATCGAGAGGGCGAAGATTTTACTTAATACATATACAAAGTAGCAGCAGCACCATAAGCCTTAAGCCCTATCGATAGCACCTCCTTACTCTCGACTCTATCCTAACTTTCAACGACTGCTCCCCGTACTAATTGCAGATATGCCTGTCGATCTGTCAACCTATTTGAATCACGGTCTGTCAGGTTAGTCTCGCCCAAACTCTCCCTCTCTCTCTATCTCTATCTCCATCTCTATCTCTCTCTATTTTATCCTGTAAATTTCCTTCTTTCCATCTCTTTCTCTCTCTCTTTCTGTCTCTGTCTCTGTATCTATCTGTATCTCTTTGCATGTTTTCATCCGCATGATATTTATTTTATAATACCCCTGTACATATTGCGCCATATTTGCGCTAAGCTGAAGCCTGAAAAAACAAAAACCACAAAAAAAGAAATAATAAGAAATTAAAATTGGATATCCTGTGTATATATGTACATATATGTCTATAGTATGTTATATATACGAGTGCATATGCGTTTGTCCGGGCAGTTTACCAACTATTTGGCGTGCCATTTCAATGCTCGATCAACAACAGAGCCGAAAACGAAAACTAAATACGGAGAGAAGAACGGAAAACAAGTTTTAATGTCCGTTTAGATGGCAGGTGTGCGGGTGTGCAGGCATAGAGGTGCATGTGTGTAAAAACTATAGAACAAAAAAAAAAAAAAAAGAAAAGGGGGAACTTTACCCATTTCAAATCTGTTGACTTGCATGCCCAACCAATTTGTTTTATGGCCACGGCCCGATGGATATTGAAATGCATACATTGCGCCGGATTTCTATGAACCCATTTATTTCAGCACCAAGCAAAAACGGATTAAGACCAGCGGTTTCCATCTATCTTAATTGCAGATAACGAGATGCGGGATCTGAGCGTCACCTTCTACGGCAGCAGTGCCATCAACCGTCAGAAATTGGGCCTCTTGGCCCTGAGTTCGGCCACCCTGGCCCTAAGTCTGCTCGTGGCCTAATCACCCTCCGCGATCTGAGCCACGAATTTCCCTTCGCCAATAGCACTTCGACTTCAACTTCAGAATTGGAAACGCCGACGACCGGACGGTCTGCACACAACTCTAGTCTAGTCGTAACTGGTAGAATAAGAGAAGATCTATATATACAAAAAAATATATATATATATTATGCATAAGCGTAACTACAAGTATTCGCGCTACGATTTCTCATTGTTCGATTCGAATTTCTCAAGCAAAGGAAAACCAATTTCGAGTTTAGTGAATTAACCACACGACGGAAAACGGAAAACGGAACCATACATTACACATGTAACAATCAATGTAAAAGAGCATGCAACTGTTCAAACTAGGACCCCTAAAGCATACTGCCATATGACCACACACACACTCCTCTTCCCCATTCTCCTCCCCCTCTACCACGTCACATTCGCAGACCATTACAGGCACCCCATGCCCGTGTACATAGATTTTATTGCATACTTTTAGGAATAATAAACTGCACCAAAGAAATAAAAGTCACTCGACGAGCGAAAATAAATGAAACACACTCCACACACACACAGACATTAACTAATAAATAGCAAGTACTACGGCCACAACTCAGAGTGGAGTAATTTGTAGCGTTATGCAGATAGTTAATTTAATTAATACATAAATGCATTAACTAATTATCGGATGCAAGAGCCACGCCACGCCACGCCAGCTTAGTCGAAATTCAGACAAACAAATCGAGGGAGGAAACTTAAACTAATTTGCAGCATTTGGAGGAGGCATCACGATGCATTTGCATTTCCGATGGCTTAAAGCAGGCGGTGTTTTTCTAGCTTTTTGCAATTTGTATGTATGTAGCAGCTAAGTAGCTTAATTGACCGCATAAATGCAATTAAATTAGTCGACAAACCTATTGATTTGGTATGTAAATTAATCCACTGCAAGCGGAGCCACAGCCACACAAAAAGGCAGAAGCATTATAGAAAACTTCCATATGGATTTTTGGATTACAATTAGAGCGTAAGTGTACATAAATATGATTGATATTATCGATGTGTAATCGATTGAGGAGAAAACTGTCGCCCAACAGTAATAGATATATATAAATACCCGAATATGCAGTTTAATCTCGTACACCAAACACAGGGTGCGGCCAAGGTTGTTTTATGTAAATATATATTGCACCGCAGTCATTCGGATCTCGAATCTCATGATAGATATGATAGGTACTTACAGTTCGATACTCGTATTGTTGCTTCACAAGGCAGAACGGCACCTTTCGCTTTTGTTTTTCTCCAGCACCCTGTATTATCCTTTTTAGCATTCCGATAACGAAACCGAAACCGAAACAGACACCGAAAGCCAAGCAGGAAATGCACTTTCGATGCATTTAGCACACACACACACACGTATGAGCTAGGCGATAAGTAAATATTGTATTGAGATTAACAAAGGCGTATATGTGTATAGGAAAATATCGTAAATTGATTTCCGAATTAACTCAGCCATATACAAAGATACACATTCAGCTTTTATAGAAACTAATAAATCGGCCAAGGGAGTTGGACCGCAGAATAACAAAAGAAGTATATGTGTAATTAATACGATTGGCCACAAGAGCGTTAAGTGAATTACCGTAAACTTATTATTTGACGTTCGTGTGTGTATGTATATTGATGTGTAACAACTAACAAGCGATACAATTATTATAATATAAAAACGGCAGACAATGTTGCAGAACCGAGAAAAACTTCCCTTTTTTCCCAAAAACCCAAGACTCAACCGACTCCCCACGATACCCACGCAAAGTTGCTTTGGTCCGGCGACTGGAGCCCATCGATAAGTTAGCTAAATGATGATATCGGTACTCAGTATATATGTACACCTGAATATATAGAGATTGAGCGAGCCGTTACTCGTATGTGTAATTTACAGCTTAGTTCTAGTTTATAGTTTATAGCTTATAGTTTATAGTTTAAAGTTTAAAGTTATCCTATTTTGTTAGTGCAACAAATACCAAGCCGAGACACGAGACGTGCGTGTACAATTCTACTTTAAAGTAATAATAATAATGCTAACCTACACCAGACATCTTCGGTATTGAATGTATATGTGACTAGAAACGTATGTGTATGTATATTTGATTATTTTGTAAAATTTTTCAAAAACTATAAATAAAGTCTATATTACCATATAAATGTAATCACGAGGCTACCACCACCTCTTCTGTGTTTTCTATTTTCTCATAATTTATGCATCCCTTTCAGCCAGTATTTCTTCACTCCCCGATCCCATCTCACGTCAACGATGCTCATCAGGCCCTACTGGAGTCCTTCTGCAGTCGGAGACATTGGCCCGCCCATCTGCAGTATAAGCAGACATGGAGATGCATCTGCAGATAGTGGCGCGACTTGGGTACAGTATCCATTCAGCTGTCGAGTGCTCCAAGGAGCAAGGAGTTGCGTAAATGCAAACTTGGTTTATTTTATTTACTCCATCCAGTTGTCATAGCCCCAATGCAGGCGGCTCACCTTTTGTGTGTTGGCCCCGTGATGGCTGTGTAGACATTTAAGTGAGCCGGCAGAGCTGACGACCCACCCACAGCTACAGTTACAGCTATAGCTACGCCACATCCACATCATCATCCATATGCCCATCTGCCATCCGGCGCCGCACATGATGGAATGGAAATGAAAATGGAAAAGTTTTCTGACTGCCAGAGAGATTGGAGTAGCTTGGCTGCGACGCAAGCTCTGCTGGCTCCGGGAAAAACTTTAAATGGGAAATTTGACAGACAGACATAACGGTATTTTAAATGCGATCCGAATCACATGTGCGTCCTGGAATCCAGCGTCCCTGCAGCCATTGTGTGGCCATCAGCTCCGCTCAGCTCAGCCAGGCGATTTGTTATGTGTGTGTGCTTGCCAGGCAGGAAACTCCGCCTGTTTACCTTTTCCGAATCTATTCCAACTAGCTAGGAACTTCCTGTTGGTCGGCAGGCGGCAAATTGAAAAGTTCAGCTAATGAAATAACCCGGGAAGCATTAAAGAACGTGTACCCCGTGCATTTGTTAAATAACCTTAAAAATAATATATATAATTTCCACAAAAAGAAAAAAGTGGGGAATAAAATGAACAAATTCCGAGAGCTCGAGCCGCCGCCGGCAACCGGGGAAATTGCAAGGTGCAAATGGCATGAAATTACCGCAAAGAACTGGCGACCCAAAATGTCTTTTGCCGCCGTCGTGCCAGCCCAGAAACGAAAGCGAATGTGCAAGTGGTTGTGAGCCGTTGAGTTTGGCCAGGGGAAGTGAAGTGCGGGGCCAAAAGCAAAACCCAAACATGGCCCAAAATCTTGCACACGTACGTACTGAATGTGCCCATGTGCTTCTGTGCGTGTGTGCACCTCATTTCCGGCCATTGTTTTCGTCCCGAACACGAGTGTGCTGCTTGCCAGGCTGCCTGGCTGCCTGCCTGGTGGGGCCAGGGCCTGGATTCGGCACACAAAAGAAATATTTTCATTCTTCAAAAGAAATCTCAATAATATTAGGGAAATTTTGTATATAATTGTAAAGTTTCAGTTAATTTTGTGCCAAGTTTCTGCTCAGGATGTGCTTATTACATTTATAAATACATTTGCTTATATTTTTTTCAGTGTCTTGGTTCTGCTGCAACTTCTGGTTCTGGGTGCTGTTCTCAATGCCATTCTCGTTGCCGTAGTCGTGCCCGTTCTACTTCCTGTTGTCGTTTGGCTGCTGTTTTCACGTTATGAGCTACTTGTTGTCCCGGTACCTCTGTCTCCTCCCTCCCCTCACCACACTCACACACAGAGACAAATGTGGATCCATAGGCCTGCGTGTGTGTGACATGTTTACATAAAGTCCTTTACCGCTTCTAATGCATTATGGCAACAACACGAACGCCACTCGACGCTGCTTGTATTTATCGTATGTGCCTGCCCCGGGTCTCTGCCAGGCTAGTTGAATGCGACAAGCGGCAACAGCAGAAGCAGCCACAGCACTATCACCAGCACAGGTGAAAATTTCACAGATACAGACACGGCGAGAGACCAACAAAGACACACACAAACACACACACTCCCGGCGCCGCATAAATATTTGCATACGATATTTATTATGCTAAAAATAAGCCAAGATTTAAAAAGCGACGACGTTGCAGTCGGCGAAATAAGGCCAACTTGGCTAAGAGGGAGAAACAGGCGCATAATGAAGGCGAGCCGAGAAAAAAAAAGAAAAAAACAAATGTCATGACGACTCCGACACTCACTCTGGCTGGCAGCCTTCACACCTGCCTTTCGCCTTTGCATTTTCGCAATCCGCCATTCGCCATTCGCTATTCCCCTTTGTGCCACCGGAAGTGGGTCACGTATGCACCTTAGTCTCCCGGCCAAGACAAAGCGAAGCTGCCTGTAATTAAGCCCGTTTCCAAATGGGCTCGGCAAGTGCCTGCGCCGGATGCGCAGCCAAGGAACGTGAGGAGGGGTGGTATGGCTCTCAGGCCACCTGGCAAATTAACTTAAATTTTAAAAGCTTAATTCGCTTGCCAGCGCTAGCGGCTGGCAGCCCGGTAAGCGGCGCCTAAGACGCTGTAATGCGTTTAGCAATAGGCAAGGAATTTGCATGCTTTTAGCCGCACCGCATCCGAAGGAATAGAAAAGAAGCGGATGGGAGTCTCCCCCGAAGGGAAAACAAAGGCTAAGGATGAAATGTGCCAGGCTGGTAAATCCATTTTGCCGACAAGAGCCGCCCACTGGATGCCTGCCTGACTAGCTAAGCGTCAGACTGGCATTCTGGCTGTGCGTGTAACAAGTGCCACTCAAAAGGCCGGCTGGAAACAATGAAGGCGAAAAGCGAAAAGCAAAAAGCACTTAATAGGCTGCCACAGCGCCGTTGACATGGCCATTTATATGCCGCAGCTTGGCAACGTTTTTAATTCATAATGCAAGGCAGAAATGTCGGTGGCGGTGCTGTGGCATGGCCCCTGCCCGGGTACAGGAACAGGATGTTGACTGCCGCCGGCAAACTTTGCGACACTCGTCGCCTCTAATCCGAGCAGGATGCTGCCCGCCGGCTGAGTGTTGGCTGTCACCGCGGTCTCATCTCATCTCTTCTCCGCTGTCAGGTCACTGGATCCCACAAGCGGCATTCTGGCTGCTCGCTTCCCAGGTTCAATAGCTGAAATTGATTCCATTTTCGTATCGGATCTAGATCAATCTCCGTTTATTGGACGTCGGACTGGAAATTTGAATAAAAATATTTCGGAAATAGCCGCGAGAGGCCGGCCAAAATGTCATTTAACGCGGACAGCCATGCCAAGTTTGATACGCTTCCGAAAGTAATTAATAAACTTAACTGGACACAACTGGGGACTTGTTTAGCACACAATTTCAGGGTATTTCATGGAAGTTCAACACAGAAAACCCTTCTATTCAGAGCCTCTCGAAAGGACTCGATAATGAGAGGCTCTAAATAAGCCTGGCCTGAATGGGCAGCCTGCTCACTTTGTTAGTGGCCATTTTATTCTTAACATTGTTACTTGGCTTGTGCCAAGTCCGGCTCTTGACGGACGATGCGCCTTTGTTTGCTCTTTAAATTGGGACATCGATACGTATACGTAATATCATTTATAAATACGCCTAACAACGGGCCCCATACGTATTGATGTGCAGCTAATGCGACCCTAGAGGATGACTGGCCGGCAGCAGCAGCAGCAACAGTGGCACTATTGGAGCAGGAGCGCTAACGAGCTGTGCCTTGGCTGCAATTGTTGCCAGAGCTGAATGCCAAAGCAAATAGCAGCTGAGGGGCAACTGAAACTAAAGTCAAATGCAGCAAAAAGTATTGTAAAAAACGAGGCAGCAGCAGGAGGAGCATGGCTCGTACAACAAATGGCAAGTTTGGTCGGCGCCAGGGACACCGAAAGGGGCGAACAGGCAGCGTGGGCGGGTAGCAACCAAATCAGAAAATCCGATTTGCATGGATTTGTTGGTTTCTTTTGTTGCCGTAGAGTATCCTTGCCACTGACGCCGATGCTGTGTTGCCGCTATTATGCTGCACAGAATTGTTGCCGTTGACTTTGTTATTTTTTCTTAATGTCTGCTCAATGAAAAAACGGCTCCGCTGGTTCTCCTCCTACGTCCCACTTTGCCTCCCTTGCCGCTGGCATCGCCTTCGGTGCCCGCTGAATTTTGTTTGTTTGTTTGTTTCTGCTAAATTGTGTTTTCCCTGTTCATTCATTCGTTTGGCTTTCCCATCCGTTTTCAGCTTCTGCTTTCTGCTGCTGCGGAATTTTTCAGTGATTTTACATGTAAGCATCCTTGTGAGCTCTGTGGCATGTCCACAATTGAGGCAGCCACTGCGAACGCTTGCCAGGACATGCTGGCCCTCACCTCCGTTCTGTATCCCCCCAAAGTATAGCTCTCTCTCTCTCACGCTCCTTTGTCCCCTCATCGCCACCGTCCATCTCGAAGCCGTGTCCGATTTTATATGTTTACCCTGCTTACAATTTGGTCCACAGTTTCTCCCTTTTGTGCAACCGGAATTCGGCTAGAGTCCTAGGGTATATTGTCATCGTGCAGATAAAGACATTGTGCTGTATATATTTAGCTTAGTCCAGCAGGAAGTCAAAGAGAATCTGCAAAATATACCCTCGTTTGTAAGCTTCCCTAAAATATATAAATTAAGATTCAGCATCAAGTTAATGATCAAGCTAAATTATCTTTACTATCTATCCTTGATCGGTACTCTTGAGTCTATTCCCCTGCTTTAAGCTGATTTTTTTCTACACTTTTCTGAGGGCAATTCCCGTGGAGTAAGCGTCAACGAAGTTGTCGTTTTGGACTGCTACATCCACCGATGGCCGGGGGAGTCGATATCGGAGTGCCCACCTTCAGATCCGAATGTTACGACTTGCCCTTCTCCTTCTCCAGTTGCCAATTGTTCGATTCTATTGCACACTGTTGCTCACAGGGACTGCATGTGCGAGTGTGTGTGCTGGTGCTGGCTGTCCTACAAGGATTTCCCATGTACAATAACGTAATCTACATAATTTTCTTTCAGTTTGGTTTCTCTCATGTCTCCCATGTCAACATATCCCACACCGTTTTTCAATTTTTGTGGCCAGCATTTGACTTTGGTTTGTCCTTGCCGAGCAGGACCAGCTCACTTGTTGCCTCACCGTTCACCAACGCCCACACATCCTGCTGCCGTCCTGAGTGGTGGTGTGCTCCCGCCATCCACTTTCCGCCTGACCCTCTGTTTCTGCCTCTGCATGTGCCCCCATGTGGCAGCATGTGTTCGCCTTCCGGCAGCAGTTGCAGGAGAACACAGAAAGCCCAGAAAGAACGGAAAGGAGCCCGGTTAGTGGTTGCAGCTGACCCGTGCTCCAGTCACGGTCCACTTCCCGGCAATCGCATTATTATGCGGGACATTGTGGCCAGCTCTCAGCGCTGCCATAACAACAACTGCGGCGCCAACTTTGCACACACGGCCGAAGCCATAATCCATCATAAGTTAAAATGCCTAACCCATTTGCAGCAAAGATCGCAGCGCCACTCGGAACACTCGGAAACTCTGCACTGGCCATTGTTCGCCGGCTCAGCACGGCCCACTTCGCTGGCCAATTGTTGATGGAAATCCATTTCATTTTACGAGTAACATGCTGGCCAGCGGCCGCAATTAGTGCACATCCAGCAGGGAGCGCTTACTTGGCTCAGGAGCCTCGGCTCCCTCCAGTCAGCTCCCTCCCTCCTTCCCGACTCCGCGTCAGCCGGAGGAGACTTCGGGTGACCGAGTGACTGCCTGACTGGCTGCCCGGCTGTCAAGCGCTTGTTGTCACAGAGCCTCCAAGTCCATGGCACATGGCATGCATGCAACGTCGTCGCCGTCGCCGTCCCAGTGCCATCGCCAGCGCCAGAGCCATGGCCATAGCCATCGCATCGCCGCCACCATCGTGGTATCTGGACGTTGTCAGGCAGCTGCCAGCTGAAGTGGCATTAACTTCTCCGTTCCTGCCCCACTCCGTTCCCACTTTAACAGATTCCGGTGCCGGGCTTACGTTTTAATACTTATTTCTATTCCATTGTTTTTTTTTTTTTTGCAAGCTTTAATTTTCCTGGATTTTCCCAGATCCAGGCACAGCAAGAGTAATTCAAGTTGTTTAAGCTGCTAAATGGAAACTTGATTAATTAAAATCCTTGTTGTAGGTGGAAATTGATCCCTACGAAGGGTCTTGTCCATGAGCCATATTTTTCCTTAGAAGGAGAACTTCCTTGGAAGTGAAATTATCCAGAAAGATATATCAAATATCTTCTCCCTTTTGAGCATCTAAAAATAATAACTTTTATTTATTAGCAAAGTAGCCTTAGCTTCCAGCCAAAAATTCACCTTGCAGTTGAGATAAATAATATTTTTAAAAGAAATAATTAAAATCATTTAACCGTTTTCCCTTCTGTTTGAGGATTGGATGGCAAATCGCTCAATTTAGCCGCAAATTGCACACTTGGCCCTATGCACCAGAATGTGGACCACGACTAACAAAGTGCCACAATTTTCTAATTACTGACGATGTGTTGTGCGTGTGTGTGGCGGCACGCAAGCCAAGAGTATGCAACAAGCGCCAAACTGCTGCATTAAATTAATTGAAAAATCCAAATAGTAAATACAGGCAAAGGGGCCAAGAAGGATCCGAGGGCGAGGCAGAGTGCAAAATAAGGAAATTCAGTGCACGACAAAATCGAATAAACAGCGAACTGGCCTGGGGCGGGGCATTCAGGTCGCCTCCGCACATGCAACTGCCAAGTGGCAGGCACAATCCCACTCTCAGATCCCATGGACTTTGCAGGAACGTGAGGTCGTGGGCTCGACCTCGTTCATTAATCAAAACAATTAACGAGGCCGCATTTGCGCGACATTTCCTTTTTTTGTCAAGTACCCGAGGCGCTCGCCCTCACGTAGCCCCAAAATAATGAGCAGACATATTTAGCGCCCCGACATTATGGACTGGAAATCTACGGGTGCCCGGCCACCCTTCATACCCTTCTCTCAGGCCCAAAACCAATGGGGATCCGCAAAAACCATAACAATAACCAATTTGTCAAGCACATTGACCACATCCACAAATTCTGGCCACGCCTGCCGACCGCCCTCGGGGGCCAGCCCTTTCCGAAATGGCTCCGTTTCGCCACGCCGTGCCACTTATGGCAGGAAAACATAAATTTCATGCCAAGGAGCAGTCCTGCCACATCCCGGGCATAAAAAGCTGCGCGTTCAGGTCCACCACCTCCTCCTCCTCCTCCTCCTCCGATTTCCGGTTATGAGAAATGGCTGCTGATGTCAGAGCTGCATTTCCCGTTCAACTTAATTTCTGCGGTCCACTTTCGGTGAGCCAATAATCTTCTTTGCTTTTGAGACTAGCCCCGGCACAGATATATCACAATCCCCTCCCCAAACAGGAAAACTCGGTTTTGTGACCAAAGCCTTGTCAGATAAGACTTATATCCAAACTGATTCCAACTTGAGTCGCTTCTTGCTGCTTTAGATTTCTATTTAAAATGGAGCTGTGGCGGTATATACAGAATATTACTCATACGCAATGCTGCCCCTATTGTTAACTCCTAAACTGTTAGCTAAAGATACAAAAATATATTTATTTTAACATTTTGCCTACTAAATATTCCAGCTAACCCTTAAAGCTGAGAATCTGTAAGGTCAAGCGAAATGTTTGTGCATCACTTAAGTTTATAAGGCTATCTTTACATATCTGTAGGAATTTCTAAGTTTTTTATGTATTTTGTACATATTATATGTAGTTGTTTTTCTTCGAAATGTAAGCTGAATTTATAATCTAATATTTTCAATAGAAATTTCCAAATTAAACATCATAACTCCTTCTTAAAATTTAATTCTCAACTTATTCAGAGCCAACCCAAAGTGCCTGGACATGTGCAATTAATTTTAAACGAAATTCGAGCACATTTCATACACATAATTCCGTGCAGAAGCAGGTCCTGCATCCTTTCACTCCCACCCACACCCTGATTGCAGTTGATAATCAAAGAAAGCGCACCGGACAGCAGACGCTGGCAGCCAGCCACCGAAGTGGCAGAGTAAGCGGCTCGGGTGTGTCCTGTCTTTATCCCCTGGTCCTGCCGCTGTCCGCCTCGTTTATGCAACAATTAAAATTCGCAATGAGCGTGATTGTAAATTAAAAGAGATAAAAAAATATGTCACATGTGCGGGCTGTTGGTTTTCGGCGGCTCTTTCGCGTGTGTGCGGGTGTGCGAGTGTGCCGCATGAAATATGCGGCGGACTTTTATTTATGATTTCCGTTGATAAATACGCCGATCTGCACCGCCGGTGCATGTGAGCAAACAAAGGGCGGAACCGAAAAAGTTATCGAAAAGCATGCAACATGACGGAAGCATTGGTGTGGGTGTGATGGGGGCTGCTGTTGTGGGTGCAGGTGTGGGTGTGAGCGGGTTCCTGTTGCATTTTTTAGCAGCAGCCTTGGCACCTGCCGCTGCAGGTGAACCCTGCAATTAACTGGCCCACAGCACTTAGCCGACAACTAAGTTGTCCCGGCTGCAGCTGCAGCGATGTCCTTGTGAATCCTGCATCTGATGGCCGTCGGCGGGTCGTTTCCTTAACTTTTAATTATTTCGCGAAATGCGAAAACGGGAATTGCATTTCGACGCAGCCCAAGACACGAATTGCGAAATGCGAAACTGCATTTCGCCATTGCCCCGTTTTGCCTCCTTCTCGGGCTCCCTTCTGGCGTTTATTTTATTTACCCAGCGCCATGCAATCTCGACTTGCAGCCTTGTAAATCAGTCAGTCAGAGCCGGGTGCCAAGGTGAGGGGTAAGCCGTGACTCCTCTCTCCCGTGCTGCCCCTGCCAGCATATTTGTTTTGTTGTAAATCACAAGGAGCAACAACGAAGCGAAAATGTTGCCTGCTTTTGCTGCTGCTGCTGCTGCTGCCGCTGTTGGGTCGCATCCACGTCCAAGTCCACCACTACACATGCCACTTTACACCCAACGCAAACACGATTTTCATTTGTATAGCACACACCAGGAGGAGCGGCAGGGGGAGCGGTTGCTGGCCAGGATCGGGGGGTTGGCTCCGGTGTTATTTATGCAGACCCTATACCTCTCTATCTCCCTGCCACGCCCCTTTGCCATCGAAGGCAGCGCGGATTGCTTGTTTCTCGTTTTGCCATATTTTTTCTTTTGCCGCCGCCGTCGCCTCTGCTGCTGTTGCTGTTTAACAAAGCGCATAAATTCGCTTGCAACTGTGTCCTCAGGGTTGGGGGATTGGTCAGGGCGGAGAGCTGCTGTCCATGCGCCCGTCCCCCCCACTGATCAGCCCCTCAAAGTGTTCGTTTCGGCTTGCTGCGCTTTCTCATCTGCCCTTCGCCTGTTCGGAGGGTCCTTTTTTTTTTGCCCGCGCGCTCTGGTTTGTTTGTTTGCCAGTGAGCTGGTCAAAACGATTTTTGCCTTGGCTCGTTGGCAAGCGACCCCTCCCTCTGGACCTGCCCCTGCCTTAACCATATGCAAAATGTACTTTTTCTTGCTTTCCTGTTGCCTGGGTTGTTTTTTGCCCCTTATCTGCGCCCAGTTTGCGCTGGAGCTCGAGCTGCTCGAGCTGTTGCCCTCGCTAAATATAATAAAAAATAACGCTTGCAACTTAATCTCTGACAGCTCGTTACCCGTTTGCATGAGCACGATATTCATGAGCTGCTAAGCTCGAGTTACAGTTACTTGGCCAGCGCACCACCAAATCGCTCAATCGCCGGGGCCAACGGCACTGCCGCCGCGTGTATTTGTCACAGATTGCCATTCACCTGACGCTCCATGGCGTCTTACCACTTGAATCTTTTGATATATTCTTATTTTGTTCTATTTGATTGTAACCGAAATACATGATATCCGATTATGATTCGAAGAAGATGGTTTCTTTGTGTTTTTAGAGGATTATCTCTCTTTTAAGCCTTTTTAAAGCATTTATTTATAATACTAAGTTCTATTCAGTTACTTTTTCTCAAAGGAAGGTCCTAGTTTGTACCAAATTAATGCCATGATTTAGTTTTGAAAGGTTTTTATAAACTTTTTCAAGTGAAAAGCGTATTTTTCTGCCCCCAGAGTGTGATAACCTAATTCGGTAAGTTAATGCATTTTCACGTTTCTGCAGCTTCGTGTGACTTTGACATTTCGATTGAGTTACCAGGGCTTAAACCGCAGTGTGGCCTGCACCGGGGCGTGTAATTCGAGGCGGGTCGTGGAGTCGGGTCGCGTCGGGTCGGAAGCCATTTAATTTATATAATTATCAGCGCTGGAAGCGCCAAAGGGTTCAGCTGTGCACCCGATAAGCGACTTTCAGTTGAGACCTGACACTCGCTCCACGGGCGGTTCCCGATAAGGCTCACACGCACACGGCTACAGACACACACAGGCGTGCAATTAGCACTGGCCAGAACGCGCACACACACGTGCGTATTTGCCACACACACCCCCGCGACACCAGTCAGCCCCGCATCCAGGCATTCTGGCATCCCGGCGGCCATTACGCATTCATTGGTCCGCGGGGACTTCATTGTTGCGGGCAGCAGCTGCGTGCTGCCAAAACCAAATGAGCAATTGACTGCTGCCGCCGCACCCAGAACCCCTCCCGGAGGCAAGCCCAGCCACTGACCTGACCTTCCCCAGCGAAATGGCACAGCCCGAGTGCCCGTTCCGGTTACCCATTCCCCATCCCTTCGCTCGCCATTATCTCTTGGCGTTTTAATGTGTCGGTTTGTAAATAATTGCAAAAAACACATAAATTATGTATTTTAATTTACATTTATTTTGCGCGTATTTTCAATGAAACTGTTACTTGGCCGCAACTCGGGCCCGGCCGACAACAATGTTAATTTATTGTTGCATTCCCGATTCTTCCGCCCTGACATTAAATAATTGTGCATTTATATGATTTAATTTGTGGCCACTGGCCAGCGGGGCAATGTAGGGATGAGGCCGGAGATGAGAGGCACTGACTAATTGCAAGAGCCACGGCTGCGCTCCATGATGTCACACATCCAGGACACGGCCCAGCTCGGCTCTGTTCGGGTTCGGTTCGGAACGGGGTTACTGGGTTACCAGCAGATCGACGGCTTGACCACAGCCGGAAAAGAGGATGCACTTCGATTAAAAGAGGTTTTCTAGTTAAGAAAATTAAATTCATAAAGATAACTCATAGATAATTAATGCCTAGAACTTTTGGGAATATTTTATTAAATTCTTAAGAAGGTAGTTAATTTAACTTATTATAAAGAGGGTGCTATAGAAATATATTGAGTTTTTATGCTACAAATTTTTTTAAACAAATTTGGTAACTTAAAAAATTATATTCCATATTTTAAGACAGTTTTCTAAGGGGTCTAAAAACTGTAGTAATTTATGCAGCACCCTAGAAGATATATTTCTGTTGAGACCCGAACTCTACTATAATTTCTGTCCAGTGTAAATCGGAAAGGACAAGCACGCAACAGCATCAAGGCCGAAATATATCAATATGTGGCTGCTGGAATGCCTGCCGGAATGGCCGAGTGAGTGTACAAATAAATAGATGATGAATGTACAACCGCAGAGGCTTTTCGTCCTGCATCCATTTCCAGGCGGGTGCGGGTGGCGGTGTCTGTGTCGGATTTAATTTGGATATTTGGCCAGAATTGCCGGCTTGCTTGAGCTTGCACTCGGTTAGGGGGACCACATCTGCAGATTAGCCTGGCATTTAGCATTGGTCGAACTGTCTCTGCCGGATCAATCGAGTGTCGTGAGGCGGGAAATGAAGCGTGCCCGGCTCATGTCCTGAAGGAGCAGTGGCAAAATTACTTACAAACAAATAGGTATAAGTGCAAAGTTTCTCAACAATTTTTCTCAGCCGCCTCCGCTGCGCTGCTGGCACATGTAAGCCTTGGCGGCAAAGGCAAAAGTCGTTAAAAGTTTATGAAAGTCAAACAGAGGAACGTGCTGAATGGCAGAGCCAACAAGAGGAGAGCCAGGGCCAGCCAGGACCCAGGCGAAGGCTAAGTTCAAGTCGGAGACGAACCAGCAGCTAAAAAGAATGAAGACCGAAAAATGAAGAAATTTTTATAAAATAACTAAGCGCAACGAAACGTGGCCCGATGGTCAGCGCGAGTTACGCCCGGTTGGCCATGTCGTCTTGTCGATGTCCATGTCCCTGCTGATTATGTGCTTTCCCCGGCCAACTCGACGAAACTGCTTTTCAGCTTTTTTCCCCGGCACTGCTCCGCTCCGATTTACGGACTCCAAGGATTCCTATTTATTTTATTTAACGGAAACATATTTCATATTATAAACCAAATTGAATTTTAATATGCAAGTGTGCAGCGAAAATAAGCCCCGCACAATGTGCAATCACAGTTTGCTTGAATTCTGGCAAATAGTTTGTTAAATATGCATGCATTAATCGGATTACAAATTATTTATATTTTTATTTTATATTTTATTTCAAGCAATTTAATATTTATTCAGATGAGTAAATATTTAACAAGTTCAATCCACTTAAACAGTGATGTTTAGATTTTATTCAATTTCTCTAAGCTTCACACCAAAAAGTACTTAAAAACCTGAAGTTAAATTGCAATAATTGAGTGATATTTTAACAAAATAAACGTTGCTTTAAGTACAGGTCATTTCGCAGTCTATACTGCCCTATTTGACTTTAGTTTTTAGTGGCCTGCCTGGAAATGTTTGCCATTTTTTATATTGCGCCGCAAATGCTGACAACCCACGATGATGGCAAACAACAATGACTCGTCGGGGCCTTGAGTATGCTGTCAAGCGCCATTTTCCGCTTGCAAAATGATTTGATGGCAGCGGCATATCCGCTTCGAGTCGTCCTCGTCTTGCCCGGCTTCCGGCCATATCCCAAACCCAATCCCAATCCCCGTCCAGGTTCGTTCCGCGCCGATTGCGCTGCATGCCATAATCTTTCATATTCTGCTGCTGCCAAGTCGCTTTTTGCATTATAACTCCGGCTGAAAGATGGCCAGATGAGTGGTGGTCCGGCGGCCCGGCATTATCAATTTGTGCTCTCAACTTTGTATTTAACTTTTAGCCTCAGTCTCGGTCTCGGCCTCGGCCTCGGCCTTCTTGGCCATCAAGTTTTGGGGGCGCCGTGATCAATGTCTCCACCTGGACCTGGGACCCTGGACTTTTCCAAGGGCCGCACCCATTTTAATTTGAACTGTCAAAGCCGTGCGTCGGAATCATAAATTTTATTAAGCGCAAGCGAGCGGCCATTTTGGCCACTGACCCTGCTTACCGGGCATCCGTGTCCGCATCCCTCCCCAGGCCTCATCCTCTCCCATCTATTAGCCGGACTGCACGGTTTAATAAAAAAGTTTCGGCGTCGCTTAAGTGGATCGGATGATGGGTGAGAGAGGAGTACCACCGAGGTTGCGGTTAATACACAAGCATGCATACATATATATTATTTATATATCCTATAGGTGCTCGCTCCGCCTCGCCTTTTTTGTAAACTTTTTTAATGCAGCCATTTTTATGGGGGGCGGCAAGGGATGAGAGGGCTGGTGGCTGGTAACTGGAAGCTGGAAGTTCGGCCGCCTTCTAATAGAGTCGTAATAACTTCATCATTATTGACGCATAAAACAAAATTTATTTATGCTCGCCGGGCGCTTTTCGCCTTTGCTTTAATGCAATACAGCCCCGAAAGCAGACAAAAAATAAATGCCTTTATGCGTGTGTCTCGTCGTCGTGCCCAAACGATTTCCTTTTCACCGCCACCGCCACAGCCATGGCCCCGGCACGCCCCCTTGCTCGGTAGGCAGGATTTTATGGAATATTTTGGGGAATTTTTTATTCCTTTACGCATTTAATGAACTATGATGAGGGTCCCTGGGCCGCATCCCTTACTCGTTGGCCAGACACCCAATTCCCCAGTTCCCATGGCATCGAAATCAGCACCCTTTTCGATTTTATTGAACTTTTTTTATTAACTTTCGCATCAGTCGCAATTTATTGCCCTTTTGGCCAAAGGAGGAGGTTCGTTTCGTTTTGTTTCGTCCTGTCTTAATGATAATTTTCTCCGAGTATTTGCGGCACAGGGAAGATGGGGCGAAAAATGTTTGGTAATTGCAAAGGAGCTGCGTGGAAATTGTGGCCTTTATTTATGCATATTTCTATGGCGAACAAAGGCGACGCGCCCACACACACAGGTGGGAGTCATAAATTGCCAGGTGAGAGTCGCTGGATTCTAGGGACATAGGAGGTTTAGTGCAAAACGAAACAAAAGCCCCAACAAGACAAACTTAACTAACTGTGAAATTTCTTATTGTGATTGCGTTTGTCATTGCGTTAGTTTACAACTCTGCACACCTGTACTTGGCTACACCTCACACCTCACAACTTACACCTTACACCTTACACCTCACACCTGCCCTCACACGCACATACTGGCGTTGCATGCCACAACTTTCCAAGGAGCAGTTGCAGCGCTCAAAGACATTGACTGCACATCTCTAAGTTATGAAAATCTGTGCGGGAATTCTCTTAGCTAAAGCGCATTGAACTGTGCAAATTGCGAGCAATTTAATTTTTTTTTTCCGCTCTCCGTTCGTTTTTCTCCGTCAAAATCAGCTAGCAGGAAAGTCCACAGTGAGAAAAGCATCTCAGTTGGCAGAGCTAAAAGATAGTTATACGCCAAAGGCAGGCAGCAGGAATAACGCCTGCTTATCTGCAATGGAAAAACTCAAGAATTTTCCTAAATAATTTACTCAATGAAGTTAGTTCTCCTTCTTCTCACGAAGCTTTAAAATCGAATTGATATTTTGTTCTGTGCAGCGTCTAGTGTCCCTTTACCCGTATTCCGTATCCAGATTCCTATCCCGTATCCGGGCCACATCCCATTGGCCCATTGGCGCCCACCTCGCACGCAGCTGCCCCGCGGGAGGTTACGAAAACTTTGCGTAATACCAAAAAGTGCTGGCAGCACATTTCGAGTGCAAACTTTATATTAGAGTTGAAGTGCCATATACACATACACACACACCCAAACACATAGTCACACACGCAGCACACACACCCAGACTCTGGCAAGTAAGTAGAAAAGTGGCAGAAGTGCAAGTACGTGGCTTGGCTTGCCTCACAGCCTTCACAGCCCCGTTCCCTGTAAAAAACCCCGCGTTATTTATGAGTTGCGTATGCCATAACGAACTGCAGCGGTAGGGGCAGTGAGCGAACGCAGCAACGCGCAGTGCAGTTGCGGCAGCACAAAAGCGCAGCAGCACAAAGCAATGCGCCAATATGACAACGACAACGGCGAGAGAAGATGTTGGCTGAAGAAAAGTCCTGCGAGAAGCGACCGGTCCTCGCAATTACAGAGCACAAGTCATCGACTTGGCCAAAGTTCAGCCAACTTATGATACTCGACAGCGATTCTCTGCTCAGTACCATTTTCTCTTATTTCGTTTTGAGTTTTTTTTTTGTGTTCCTGCATACTTTTCCCGGTAATTCGAAAATATTGCGAATTTCCCCCAGCTGCATTTAACTCGCGCGACTTGCCGGTAGTTGTCACGGCAACTCGCCACCCATGCACACCGCCAACTACATTCGTAGTTGGACGCGGGCGATGAAGTTGCCTTTGCATTGGCACCTACTTTGCAGTCACCGAGCGCCCAACGTCCGCCGCCCACCGCCCACTCTCGCCCGTCCTTTGACACGCTAGCTTGCGTTTTAAAGAAATTAATACACTTTCTGGCATTTGCCCGCCCAGCGCTTTTACCTTATTGCCCGCGTCGTTAGCCTTTGTTAAGCTCGCCCCTTTCTCCATTGAAATTGGCATATGGCACACATGTACACAGAGGAAAATGTGGAAAGTGGTTCAGTATTTAAGTTAACTTGTATTTTATTAATTTGAATTCTCTATTCCATGACAGCTTCAATTTATAAAATCTTAGCCAACTTAGGTAACTAAGCTTTTCTTGTCTGACTAATTGCCAATTTCGTTTTCGCAACTCTAATTTATGTTCGACATATAAATGTGTTTGTTTGAGTTATATGGTTAATAATAAAATGTAAATTAATTCACTTCTCCTGGCAACATGATTATTTTATAGCATTTTTCCCATTAAGAACTAGTTTTTGACGTTTATTGTTAATGCAAATGTATCAGACTCTTGCTTTATTACTTTTTAATAAAGTTTATATCACTTGATAGATTATAACTTCATGATGAAGAATAAATAGTTTCATTTGAACTTGCAACCCCCATTGTAAATGTATTTATAGTATTTCTTTACCTGTATTAAGTATTTTCCTGTGCTGTTCGTGTTGCGTTTGTGCTCAACGATTTGGCTTCGGAACGTGCGAATTTAATTGCATAATTTCAGATTTATTTTTTATTCAACTGCCGGCGGTGCCTCACCGCGCCCGCCACTGTCATCGCCACTTGCCCGCTGGCTGTTCCTTAATGGGCGAGAACAAACCGTTAGCTACTTGCCATAATAACGGGTTACGGGCGCGAGTCAATAAAAATAAAAATGAATTTGCAAATTGTTCTCATTTAATGAGTACCACATGTGCGTTTTTAATTAATAACAAAGCGTGCTACAGATATGTACATGCACACGAGCACAAACATAGATACCAGCATATATGTACACAGGAGTGAGGGAGCAGGAAGCGTAGTTGGTTTATTAAAATTATTTCCCCGGATGATTTCCTCCGCCATCCCGGATGCAATTGCATTGTTCACGAAAGCCGAATATTTCCCCTTAGCTAAATCCGAACGCGCTGTTCATATTAAATATTGGATTACTGAGGCTAATTATGCCACGGCTGAATGTGCAATAACCCGGGGATCTCTATTCCCCCATCCTGGCCATATATTTTTGGTTGTTTTTTTTTTTTGGTCTGACAAATCAAAGCAAATTTAATCATGTTAATATAATTACTAAAAATTAAGCCATAATCAACAGACACACGCGCATACAGTTGGCCCAAGTAAACACCTGCCAGCTAACGGCAAATGGCAAACAACAAGGACTCGAAAGGCGTTAGGGGGCCATGGAATGGAACATAACACCAAAACGACCCAAATTATTTTTAATTCCCCGCAGGATAAGCGCACACGAAATGAGCAGCCTGGCTCCTCCAGAGGCCTCGACTTGCCTCAGCTACAGCTGCAATTTATCCTGAGCGGGGGCAGGGAGCGCCAAAGCCGCGTGCTGCGCATATTAACGAAATGATTATGGAATTCATAATTACGCACACACACACACACACTCGCACCACACCCGCCATGTTGGTCCCATTGTGTATTGTAAAATGCGTCAACACATTTGCCAGCCGACGGCAATGGCAGCGGTCCCTGCGGAGCGGAGGTCGTCAGACAGCGCAACGAGTCTGAGGCTGGAGCCGGGACCGGGGGCCCACATGGCGCATACGCAATTTCCAATGCCTTGGCTCCTCAAATATTTGACGCATACAGAGGCGTGATTAAATTAAATGCCTCGACCCTCGCCCCGAACCCGACCTCGATCCCGGGCCCGATCCCCCCGGCCAGTTGGAATCAATGGGATTCGGGAGCTGGCGACACAACTAATTAAAAACGCCCAACAATGCGACGTGACCGGGGCCGTGAAAGGAATTTGTTGTGACCGAAATTCGATTGCGATTGCGTTGGGAGGTCATCGACCAATGTCCAAATATATGCTCCTCCATTCGGTGCCGTGCTGGGCTATGTGCGTAATGAACTGGCCGGGCCGCATAATGCGATTATTGTCCCTGGCATATCTGGGCTGTGGCCCGGATAATTCAATAAATTGCAATGCCATGCCGTTAACTCGCCCCCCGGGTATTGCCGGTATGCCAAATCAAATGCACTTAACTAAACTAAATGTGGCCGCAGTCGCTTCTCGTCCTCCTCCCTTCGAAGTAGGCAACGATTTGCTCACCGCATAAATTTCGCTTGAGTGGAAAAGGGAAATTGTTAAAAGGGACAGGCCAAAAGCGAAACGATTCACCAGCTTCGGTGAAAACTTTTTTAAGTTAATTGAAATTCGGCCAGGATGCCCAAAGGGTATCATGGGATGCACTCACCCCGCCGCAACCAAGACACACTATGGCAAAAGGTTTGAACTGCCGTTTTCGTTTGATCAGAACTGGGATTGGGCCTGCCTGCCCGCCTCCATTCGGTGGAATATTTATGGGCGTGCGTAGGCCTCGAAAGGCGGATGGACTTGTTGAATGGCCCACGAATATGTTGCCACCAGGTTCCGGGATATCTTGCTTCTCGAGCAAACAGTTTAGTCCGGGACCTGTCCCGGAGCCGCCGGTCCGGGCAATGTGCTTAAGTCTCATTTATTTTTCATGGCCTGGCCTATAAAAATTGTAATTTCATTACCACCGACAGGCGGTTACGCCGAAGGTGGCTCCCAAGTAGCAAGTGCAAAATTGAAACACACTTGAAAAATGAAGGTGGCCGGCAAAACAACCGCAACTCTCACTGTCTGTTGGTCTCGCTCCACCGGATGGATCCTGCTGCTCCTGCTGTTGACCTTTTTATGAATTTTTAAAAATGTTGCTGTTTTGGCGGTGGCCGGCGCTGATTTCGCAGTCATGGACAGCCGTGTGGCCACAGGACCCAAATGCCCGGCCACTTGTTAGCTATTTTACGTTCCCACAAACGCCGGTGTGTGAGTAGGTGAGTGTGTTCCTGGGGTCTCTTCGGGTGTGATTCGAGGGTGTGTGTGTGGCCAAGGTACTTAACTTAAATGGCATATACACTCCTTCACTTGGCCCGGCCAGTCGACATCAATTTAAATTGAATTTTCACTTACCTGAGGACGAGGGTTCTTGGTCTGGGTATCCTTTGGTATGCAGCTCGGCAGACACCCGGCAATTTACGTCCTGAATTAGTCTAATGTAAAATTTAAACCTTAACTTTGGCATTTCCTTTTCGGTTTCGGCTGCGGCAGCGGCTGCTCATCTCGTTGCCGCTTTTATTTTATATTTTTCTGCTTCCTGCTGCTGGCCAGTGAACGGGGTTGAGTTCTTAATTGATTAGGCCCAACATTTAATTAGCAGCGAATATTTTTGTGCCATTGCGGCTTGGCTTCTGAGCACATTCATCATGCTTTGATGGCTCCGTTGGTCCCTCGTTGCCAGCGTCCCGCTTCAATGTCACCAATTATGCTAATTAAAGGTGCCGTCGGCGAAGGTGGAAGGCTCCGGCTCAACAATGCGCGCAAAATGTCTCCGTTTATGGGCAGCCTGGGGTTAAGGGTGGGTCTATTTTTAAGCGGCAAATTGACGAGGCTTAAAAAAGGGCTAACTAGCTGGGCTGGGCTGGGCTGCGGACGGTGGGCGGGTCAATTGACTGCCAGGGCGTAATTATCAAAATATGTGCTGGTGCCGGGGCCGGGCTACCTTCTGGAATTGACAAATTAACATAAGAATGGTTAGCCAAGTGAGCAGCAGCAGCAGCGGGAAGAAAGGATAACGCTTGCGGAAAGGCAAAGGAAAGGCTCCCGAGGCAAGCCGCATATCTTAAGCCTCCGGGCGGTAACGAACCTGTTGATGAATCAAACACGAAATTCAAATTCCGGACCGGAGTGGGCGTGTCCTTGCACAATGTCTGCGTCTGCTTAACGCTTGCTGCACTAATTCAATTAAATATTTGTCTTTGTAGTTTGTGTCGCTGCCGAGAAATAGAAGGAACCGGGGGCCAGGAAATATGACGAGGGCAGACCGAAGCCCAAGACAAAGATAAAGCCAAGGCTGCCTGCCGGCTGGGGATAAACAGCTCACCGGGAGTGGGTCTCCGCTCGTCTCCGGGATAATGCAAATATTGTAGGGAGCGCGGAGCTTTCACTCAAAAAGCGAGAGCAGCCCTGGCGGCTGGAAGGAATGAATTTATTGCTTTTGGGAATTTTCCACTTGATGGCATTTAATGCGATTTAGTATTTAAATGAAGCAGCGCCGGAGCAGGAGTCGGTCCATGATGGCAATGGGACAACAAAGACGATAAACTCATTCGGGCGCATTAAATTAATCTCGGCCGGGGCAGAAGAAGCAGCAGCAGCATCAGCGACTTATTATACAGTCCCGATAATCCGGGCCCGATGATTCCATGTCTTTGCAGAAAGGACCTTGTCAATTGCTACACGGCCGGAATAGTTTTCGCTGATTGAAAATCGCATCGGTCACACACGAGTGAAGAGCACCAGCTCCTCGGTGTGCAGTTTTTAACCCGCCGCCGCCGCCCGAGCCCGACTCACTGACTGACTGACTGACAAGGCAATCTAAAATGTTTTGCTCGCTGCACAAGAGTGCAGCTTCTCCGATTACTGCAAAATTTCAGACTGTTTCGAGTTCGGTTTCAGTTTCAGTTTTCAGCTCAATGGAAATCCGCACACAGATAGCCAGATCAACGGACTTAAAGTAAATATTTCAGTAATTGCCTGGTTTTTTGCCGTGATTTTTATTATTATCGGATAGTGTAGCATGACAATATGTTAGTTGAATAAATAAATAAATAATTGGTGTATCGTAAAAAAGTGTAAAGTGCATAAATCTAGCTGCCAGGCAGGCTATGTCCTTATGTCCTAATTATATGTGTGAATATGCGTATAAATATTTTCATAAACGGTAACTGTTCTATTTGGTTAACAAATAAGCCAAGCAGCCAATTGGCCGTTGCATAATTCAATTAGTTAATGCAAATAGAAACAAAATAATTGACTTTCCATAATTTCAGCGCTCGACTGACTCGGGCCAGCGAATAAATATTAAAATTAACTTAAACTCCCTACCCGTCACATACTCGAAACTGGAGAACATTATGCACGATTTATGCTAATTACGGATAATCAAAACAAAGTGAAACAAACTATTTGTCTAAATCGAACCACCACCGGGTACATAATAAATAATTGACATCGATGTGAGCTACAAGTAACGCAAATCGGACGAGGTCGAAAGATTTTTAACTTGATTGCGATTTGCGGAAGAGAAAAAACTTTCAAGGAAGCCTAGGGCTAATCGAGGGTCCTTAACACTACTATTAACAATTGTTCGCTTATTAAGTTGTTCATAGAACTTACTTTTGATATATCATAGATATATGGTTCCTAAAATTACCTCGACACCTTCATGCTGCCAGCACAGGATGCTTTCTTTTGCGACGGAGAGCTCTGGATTCTGCGCCTTCTATGGCCAATTTCGCCTCGGACTACTAATGGCGGCCCAGCTCCAGAGCTTGCTTCTCCGCCGCAGCCAGGACAGAGTCGTCCCGGGTAGGCATCCTGCGCACGGACAGGCAGCAGTTGAATAAAGATGTCGCCGGTAAGTCAAACATGCGCTGAGCAGCCGCTTGACCAGCTGCAGGGCGGGATCAGGGTCGGATCTTCGATCGGTCGCGGTGAAACGTGGGGGTCACTTAAAACCCTGCCCCGGCGAACTTACCTTCGCCAGCGGGCGCGGGTTTGAGCCTTACACTAGAGCCAAACTTAATCGCTGCACGAACTTACCTTCGTGCCTAACAAGATTGCGTGTGGGGGTCGGGAGTATGTACAAGAGGAGCTACGACTAGAACCCGCTAGGCCCACAAGGCTAGCCGGGCATAGTCAGCGGTTCGGGGGACAGGTGGGTCGGGTGTCGGGTTTGGTCCTCCACTTACAACTAGCTTTAAATAAGGCTACTGGCTGTAGGGGTGGCAGAACTGGTACACCAGGCGCTGCGACCTCTCCGTCTTCTTCATGATGCCCTTCTTGTAGTACTGCCGGATGGAGCGGGACAACTTGTCGTAGTTCATCGCCGGTCGGTTCTTGCGTCGGCCCCATAGCTTGGCCACCCTCACCGAGTCCTCGATCTTGAAGATGCCCTTGCTGCGGTCGATCCACCGAATTGCCGTGCCGTTCACCTGCGGCGAGGCCAGCAGTTCTTTGAGGAACTGCCACAGGTGGATGTGTGACCCACCGCCTCCCCCGGTACGTCCGCCGTTCGAGCGCTTCGCCGTCGGTGCCGCAGCTGATGAGGGCGTGGCCGTGGGCGTTGAGGTCGAGCTGCTGGTCAGAGGTGTCACTGCTGCCTCCGCGTCCATGTCCTCGTCTTCTGCTAAAAGGAACAAATTATATTAAAATTATTGAATCAATCGCATAATGTTAGTTATGGTTTTGTAAGAGATTAGCATACAAAATCTCTGCAATTTTTGTCTAAAAGTAAGCTTGATTATGAGGTTTTTCCTATCAGGCTTAATCTTTAGTTTGTTTTTAAAATATGTAATTGAACAAATGCTAGTCCAAACAATTAAGAAATAACTCAAAATCAAGCTGAAACTGTTTCGATATGCAAATCATCTTTGCTCTTCGAGACCCATGAGACTCACCTTCGCTGTCCTCGTTGTAGTCCAAATCCAAATTGGGCATCGCATAGCTGGCTGGCCACAGATCGGACTGCTGCTGATGCTGCTGCTGGCCGGGCTGGTCGGCGTAGGCCATCTTCCATATCTCCAGCTGGGCGTGCAGTGTGCTGCCGCTCTGGAAAATGGACGGGGGCGAAAGGAAAGGAAAGCCGAAAGTGAGACATTGCAAATGGGCACAGAGCCTTAATCCTGACCAGATCTCAATCTAGACGGTATATCAATTGAAAATTCTTTGGCTATCCAAGTGCATAAATTATACCCAGTCTCCATGCTACATGCTACATGCTCCATGCCGAAGCTGCACCACAACAACAACAAACAAGAAGCAACAACGACGCAGACAACGACGACGACTTACTTTCACCTTGCAATGTCGTTGCTGGTCGTTGGCTCAGTTCGAGTGCTGCCAGGCCCGGTGACACCCCCTCTTTCCTCTCCCCTCTCCCCGGCTGGCTGGCAGTCATCTGAGCTGCGCTGCGGCGATGGCTCGTAATCATCCATCCAAGTGCTGCAGTTTCACCAAACAACCTTCACACATTCTTTCACCTTTACAGCCATGACCACGGTTACTAATTTTGTTTCTTTTTCGACTGCTCTCCGAGCTCCGATTTCGTTGGCTTTTGTCATTCGATGGTACGTTCGCTCCCTCGCTCGCCTGCTGGCGCACGTTCGTTGCCTAAGTCTTTTGTTTTCTTTTCGCTGCACTCTCTTCAGCGGCAGCAACAACGGCAGCTAACGAGCCTAAGCGAATGTAATCATTGATATATTTTTGGCAAATGGGAGAGCACATGCTCGGTGGCTGAATGACTGACTGGATAGCTCGACTGGCTGCCGAGCTGCTGAGCTGGGATGTGGAGTAGTTTTAGATGCCGCCAGCTCTGCCTAATTGCTGGCAACAGGTTTTGGGGGTTTGAGGCTGTGGATTTGAGTCTTGAGACTTGCGCTCGAGTCTTAAGTTTTGCGTTTTGCGTTTTGCTTTCTGATTTTTCGATTCCGAATGGGCTTGTAAGCTCGCGGCCGTAGTCGCTGCTGCCATGACGTCAACACGCCAGTTACGAAACTTGTTTCGTTTTAGTTTTCGTTTCATTTCGATTCGTTTTGATTCGTTTTGTTTTGCTCTTTGTTGTCTTTTTCTTTTTCTGTTTCTTTTTCGTATTATTTGTATTTTTCTTTCATTTCCATTCCATTTCGCCCCGTACGCGAAATTCAATTCAATGGAAGGGGAGCTCTCCGTATGGAATGGCTTACTCTTTGCTTTTGCTTTGACCATTTGCATTGTGTTATTGTTTTATGCTCCATGCCCCATTGGCTATTGGCCCGTTGCCTTGCGATCTGATCGATTTTGTAATATGCCCAACTATTTTGGCCCTCGCCCAGTTAAGTCATACGTTTGTTTTGACGCACATAATGAAATTAATTATAAATACCACCTAATTCCTATCGAACACACATATTCTCAGATTTTTGTTGGTTTTTCTTTGATGAAATATTCAGACTTCGTCATGAGCACTTCGCTAAATAGTCTAGGTGTCATTGAAATGGTCTGAATTTCTTGTTTTTGGGAACTTTAGCCAATGAGTCAGAAGCTTTTCGGTAAAAACCATAATACTACCTCTAGCTAAGTCATAAAAATATTTAGTAATAAATGGAGAAGTATATGTGATGTGTGCTAAACGTCACCTAACACAGTTTTCTCATTTTAGCCTGTAGTTAAATTTAAGCCTCTTTAAACTGTTCGAAAACCCCAACCATAATATGTCTACTGCTGGAATTTCATGACTTCTGCAAGCCAACTAAAAATGGTGGTCTCTGGAGATTTCTATGACACCTTTTACTGGTGGCAAGTGTGACTGACTCTTCGTACTCACCTCGGGCAATCGGCGCACGAATTCCTCCTCGCTGAGTAATGTCAATGCGGCGCCGTCTTCGCAGAACTGCAGCTCCAAGTCGGCCACCGGCGACAGTCGGAACTGGGCCAAGGTGGACCGAAGCCATGCGTGTACTTGGGCGGGCGACCAGCCATTTGGATCTACGTGGAAGCGCACGGGTTTATAAAAAACATCGCTGGCAGTTGATAGGCCTTTAACTCACCCTGCGATATCTGCAGCTCCGCGCAGATGGCGTCCGCCTCCCGCTTGGCATGCTCCAGCGCCAGCGAAATTACTGGCTCAAAATCTCCGCGCACCTCGGCCAAGCCGCCAATAAAAGATTCCAGAGCCAGTGGCTTCAGGTTATGCCGCTTCTGGAAGCTGGTGTCCTCCAAGCACTCGCGCAGCAGCTGATGATCGGGCTTGGTGTCCGGAAGATTCGACTGGCCGCTCTGTAGGCTCTGCTGCTGCAGCAGTGAGTTCAGGTCAATCAGGTTCTCGATGTCCGCGTCAAAGGGCTCGGTCTTAATGCTCTCCCCGCAGGCAGACCGGGGCGATGGGGTCTCGCAGTTGGACTCCGGCGGCGAGGGCGGCAAAATATGCAACTCCTGCTTAATGCTAGCCGCCTCCAGCGAGGGCGAAGGACTGCTCAGGCTGTCGTAGCTACCGCCTAATCTGCCGAATCCGTAGGCGGCGAACTCTGATTGCAACGGACTCGACTGAGGGGAGGGATACGCGCTGTGCGGATAGGCGGGCGGCGGTATCAACTGGTGGCTGGATCTGGAGATGGAACTGGAGGTGGGATAAGGCTGTTGTTGGTGCTGCTGGTGCGGCTGGCTCTCCCAGGCGCACTCGACCTTGATCTGGGGTGCGTTGTACTGAAAGACTGTGGTGGGAATGGGGGCGGGGTTGGATTCCTGCGGCAACAGCGACAGGTCAAAGTTATCCGCATAGGCTGAGTACTGGTCCGGAGGCGTCTGGGCCTGGAACTGGTGTGGCTTCAGCTGCGGACTGTGCGGCATCTGTGGAGAAAGAAAGAAAGTGGTAGCCAAGATCAGTACACTGGAAAAAATTGCGGCTTTAAAAGGGCATGTAAAAGGCCCAAAGATATTATTTTAAGTCTTTTATTATCTTTAAGTACATTCACATTAAAACAAACTATTTAATCACTTGTTCTAAGAGAATGCTTTACACTTCATATACCTCAATGTTACCTACTAAAGAAGGGCTCCTAATTTCTCTATGTGCACAAGAACTGGTGTTTTTCGCTGAGGAAAAGAGGGACAGGCCAGTAGTGGCTGCTAATTGAAAATCTAAACACTGGAGGCGCCATCTTGGCGGAGTCAGCACTAATTATCAGACGAGATCTTAGATGGCAAATCGCGGCCACCTGTCTTAATTATCACGCCCATGAAAGTTAATTAGTTTTATTTCTCCAGTTGGCTTCCAGTTGGAATTTGCGCATGTGTGGCCGCCTTTCTAATTCGTACTCGCACCTACCTACCTGACCAGCAAGGTATGGAAATTTTTTGGACTCGGACTCGGTTTCGGTTTCGGATGCTTAGTCTGATTCTGATGGGTTCTGACTGGGACTGGGTTCCTAACCTTAGATTTTCAAAGCGGTGGTCCCACGGCTGGCGGGATTCGAAGCCGTCGAGACAAGAGCAAGAGACGTACTAAGCTCCAAGTGGCATTGATTTTCTCATTTATCAAGCTGCGAGTTGGTCTGTGACGCCACAGAACACCTTCTGTGCCTGCTAAAAAATACAACAACAAAAAATATAAAAAAACCCAGAGCCCCATAGACCGTCGGGGGGTGTGCTTTTTACGAGCGGCCAAACAATGACTAGATCGAAATCAAAGCGTTCTCCGTTGCTCTCACATACATTGCTGTACTTCACCAGCCTCCCACTCTCTGCGCCGTCTCTCCCGCCACGCTGGTTGGATTTTATTAGTTGTATACCCTGCCAAGGGCTATTATGGTTTCGGAGAGAAATTCGACACGTTTTGGCTACCTTATTTTACTACCTTATTTTGCTACCTTGTATTTTATGAAGTATATAATGCAAAAGTTTATGTAAAAAATACTGGAATGCTCTAAATATTAAGAAATTAAGGGCTACTTAAGGGTGATGCTGTAACCAAATTTAAAGAATGGTCTTAAAGGGAATACCTTTGAAAATATGGCCAAGATTCGTTTTTTATATTAAAATGTAAATGTAATTGAAGTGGCACTACTATATATTTATATTCCCTAGGAAAAGTTGCACCGAAAGGGTGCTCATAGCTGTACTCTTTCGAAACCAGCCGTAAATTATAACTTTTTACTTATTTATTTGCACAGCGTCATAAAAGAAGGCAATGCTAAAACGACCCGAATGGGCTACCAATTTGTACCTATGAGAAACTGGTTTTTCATTAGGCAACTCAGTGCAGCAGGCGGCTCTCAGGGAGCTACCTGTGTCACCTGGGACACTGAATATTGCATACGGCTATGCGCTGTGCGCTTATTATTAATAAAACAGCTCATACTGGATTTTCCGACAAGCACATTCGGCGGCAAACCAAGGGGGAGTGAGGTGTTATTATTGGCTAGGCGACGACGCCATAATTCTAACTAGTCACGATGTTATTACAATTTCTGTGTTTTAATTGTTCGACAACGGGGCGTATGAGTGATTTCAGTTCGCTTTTCTCGCCTGCCCGCTAATTGCAAGCGCAAACATTTCGATTTCGCTGTAGCAGCAGTACTCGGTGATTACCTTGCGTAATCTGCATATTATTAGAGCGATATCTAAACCTCGCACATCGCCGTGTACTTCACCCGAAACCGAGCACCGAGCTGGAACTGGAGACGATATCTGTTGGTGGGCCCCCCATCAAGGAAAACCGAGGACGAGGATGATTCAGCAGCTGCAGCCAATGACTCAGTTGACTGGCCATAAAAAAAATGATGATTGTTGGACAAAAACTGCATAATAAATCGACCAGCTACGGGACCATTTATGGACCATTAAGGGCTAGGCCCGGCTAGGCCCCAACTAGTTATGAGTAGTTATTACACTGTTTCCCTAAAAATTCTTAAAAAAATTTATAAACTATTTCCATATTAAATTTAATGGCCATTTATCGACCCTCATGTTTGCCCCCATAAATCGTCCACAAAAAGGTCTTTGCCGAGGGAAAAAGCTCTTCTTAATGGGTAATGTAGAATAATGCCAATATATATTCCCGTTTCGGGGCAATAAATGCGGACAAAAATTTGCATTTCTTACGGAAACTTTGATTTATTCCAACCCCCAGACAATGCCGGGCCCACATCCTCGCAGCTGCGCGAATTAGATCACTCGGGTTATTCCAGTCTATGGATTTCCTGCTGTTCCGAGACGGACGAACAAAGATCTGAATCATGTGGCGTACTCGTAAATTTTAATTAAATCTCGTTCTACAAAAAGCGGAGAGAACAAGCCGGGCTCAGCTCGGACCCGCAATTCTGACAGAGTTGGAGTTTCCAGGTGCCGCGGAGGGAGAGATGCAGACAAAAGGCGATTTTTTTGCGGCGCCTTTAGCCAAACGCTTTCGGCCGATAATATTTCATTGGCGTGTCCGACATCGGGCGGCTGTCAATAAACGCTTTTGTTTCGGGATCGGGCCTGAGCCTCAGAACCTATATATAGTACATATATAGCGAGTATTGATATGTCGAAGTGTGTGGCACTAGCACCCACCCAATCCACGTCACAAATTGCTTGTTTTGTGTTTGTTATCGATCACCAAACGCTCGATGTCAATGAAACAATGAGCTCGGCAGCAATTAGGATTTGGCATGGCTCTCTGGCCAAGTGGCTGTCAGGTGTTGCTTGTATTTTTAGAAAAACCACAGGGCCACAATAGCCGCCGGTTCTATTTTTAAAGTAATTTACAAAAGGCGCACAACTGATATGGTTGCGAGTGTGGGTGTGACTGCATGAAAGGGAAATACAGAGTGTGTACCGGGCTTTCCACCTGCCAGCAAACAGGATACATGGACCAAGAACTCACCACTCACTCACTCAATTCGATGGAAGCTCTAATCGTGAAAAACGATCGCTGACTAACTAATAATCATATTCATTCACATCAGATGGAATCGAAAGGAATGGAATTCATATATTGGCCACATTTCGGGCTGACACGCACCGGCACCGAGGCAACATTGAATTGAATTCCAATTAAATTATAGCAATTTCGAGCAGCTAAAATGCCATATCTTCAAAGCTGACTCATTTCAAACGGACAGGACGGATGGATAGACGACGAGAAAATAAATCGAATATGCCGAATTTATTAAAATTCCAGCAGGCCGATAAAAATTCATTTTCCAGCAATAACAAAAGACAAAGCCGAATATCCGAATCCAAACAAAAGACAAAACAAAATAAAACCAGAGCAGCATCGTTGGCTGTCGCAATCGGAGATGGGAGATTGGAGATTGGTGGTATGAGAAGCTAAAGACGAAGTTAAGGCAAACATTTTGCCGGACTGTCAAAATCAGTGGCAGATTTGATTTCCCTTTTGCGCCAGCAAATTGAAAAACCCTTACCCAAATTAGCAACAATAATATTTGAGCAATGTGCCATGCTGACAACAGAGAGAGAGAGAGCGAGAGCGATGAGTGAGGAGAAGGTGAGGGCCGGAGCAGCACAAAGTAATAAATTGAAAATATCTGGCTTTGGCCGAGGCCACAAAAAGCTGAAGTGAAAAACAAGTTTTATGATTTTTGTGGCTGGCCAACTCAAACAAAATTCATTAGAACAAGTCGAAGCCACTGTCAAGAATGTGGCATATTTATTTACAAACACACACGTCTGTCGCTGCCGTTTGTGCTTGTGTTTGTGGCTTCGCCTAATAATAAAATCAAGTTTACGTTTTAAGAACGACAAAAGCATTATTAAAAGCTGCGATCAGATAGCACTCAGCTCATTGTCTCGTACCGCAGATAATAAATGGAACGAATGAAATGGCCAACGCCTAAGGCGCGCGCTCACGACCGATCTATATAGATACACTTAACAAGATCTTACAGGGGCGCGCCCAGGCCCATAGACAAAGGAAACCTTGGTACAGAGTCGGAGTCAGTATCGGCCACTTGGACTCTGGCTCAGAATCAGAATCGGAGTCGGACAAAAGGTTGGAGTGAAGGGTAGTTGCAACTGCAGCCTTGGAGGCCTTGAGCGCCTGACATGATGTTGAGTTATGGCCAGGTGATATTTAAATTAATTTGTATGTATCTTTGGTCTAAATAAACAAACTATGCTAATGCCGTGCTCGGTCCTAACCTCAGGTGTTCGTTCAGCTGGCTGCGACTGGCGACAATTGTCAGGTAATCTGTTCTAATCGCATTATGGCAATGGAGCTTGGCTAAAGCCACGCGGAGCGACCGGAGACCGAAGCCTTACCCCCTCTGCCGTTCTAGTCGCTCAACCCCCTTCGGCCGATGCGCAAGCGCAAATTGTTTGCTTAATGAATGTTCGCTTTATTCGCGCGCTTAGGGATTGGATACTACAAATGGATGATGGGGGGGCACCAAGGGGTTATGGCCATGTTGAAGTGCGCTGTCAACAGCAAAAGCATACACTCACCGGCGCAGATACACAGGGAGAAAACAAGAAGGGTTACACTCTGTTAAGAACACAAATATAAACGTTATTGAGCAGACTCCTTAAAGAGGTTTTTTAGACTAGAAAAAAGACACTTATGAAGGAACTTTCTATCTAGAAATATTAAAATAAATTTTAGATTGACTTATTAATAATTAAGATAGTTATAAGACGATGGTACAAGATAACTTTTAGGAATTTAACTTTAAAGGAATATCAAGAATGTTAATTTCCTACATCCTTAAAATTTGGTAAATATTCCTTTTTTTATTGAAGTAGAAAGTTAGGTAACATTGTTTTTTTAGATTTTAAGACAATATTGCTCATTTTATATTGCTATATTTTCCTTTCCGTGTACATCTACAGTCCCAGACAGCGACAAAGATAGAGATACTCTGGCAAATCCCCCACCGTATCCACGTTCAATCTACGGGCGCTTGGATGCGTGGGTTAAGCTGTCAAAGAGACAAGACTTATTTCTGCTTATTTTTACATGGCTCGCCTCTGACTCTGCCTCTGCCCCTGTCGCTGCCTGCCTTCTGTTTCACTCATTATTCCGTATCTGAGTATCTGTATCTCGGTGCCTTTGTTTGTGCCTGGCATATCTGTGCGCTTGGCAGTTTGGCGTTGGCTTCAGCCACTTCGTGACGGGGCAATTGCTAGTGCAGTTCTTGCCGTTCTTAGCTATTTGCATTGCATTTAATTGTCGACATTTCATGCTAGATAAATGGCTGCCGGCAAGGTTAATAAATATCTCGGGTCTCGCCACTCGACTCTTCAGCTGGTTAAAAGGGTGCCACATTTCAATTATGCTGGCTACTTCAGGCCTTATTAATATGCAAAATATCTCTGGTAACTTGCAAGATAACTGCAACTGTAACGATCCAGAATGTTCCGATGTTCCGGCTCATTGATGGAGTTGTGGCTGCCATGGGAAGCCAGGCTAAAATTAATTAACACACCAACCGAACCGCTCTAAGTGAAGACTTAATCGAGCCCAAGATTTTAGCCCACATTAACCTGTTTCCGAGCCCAAGATTCCACCCCACATTAACCTGTTTCAGAGCCTAAGATTCCACCCCATATTAACCTGTCCGAGAGAGCCTGATGGACACGCCAGACACACACCCACCTGGGACTTGGAACTGGAGGAGCGTCCAAGAATGGCCGGGCAGGAATGCGCTTTCGTCTAGGCACCGAACCCTGCAGAGCCAAAACGCAATCCATTCCCATCCCACAGAAGCCAATCCGAACCGATCCAATCCCTTTTGCGCTCATTATGCACTGCACGCACTGACAATTATTCCGAACAAAAGACATTGCGAAGCCAACTCATTTCAATTTGCATAAAAGCCAGGCGAGATTCCAGGCTGAAGCCGCAAGACAGGAGCCGCAACCGCATTTGAGCCAAGAAGGTGGAGCCACACCCAAAAGGTGATTATTATTGTATAATCGGTTTGATTGATAACCAGCCCTTGGCTGAGGCAACTCTGTGGCAGAGTGCCACTCTAGATAGATACATAGACGGAAGGCAGAGAGTGGATCCGAGGAAAACCTGACAAGCTGAAGTATTTATGTCATGTCGAGTTTTCCTCAACGGCAAGTACGACGGCGGGCTTAGCGTGGCTGAGCTGCGAAAGCGGCTTGCATTTATAATTGCTGGCAGTAGTATTTATTTTATTATGTCCATAAATATAATGAGACACGAGTGAGGCTGCGGTGCATTTCTAAACGCTCTTCGCTGTTTGCTATTTGCTGCGAGCTGCAAGCTGCTAGCTCCTCGTTGGTAAAAGCGCGAGAAGCAGCAGCAGCTTTAGCTTCAGCAAAATCGCAGCGGAGACACATTTCCATCAAATCAATCAAAAATGGTAAATACAAGTTTTTTTCCTTGCCGTATTTTTCTGTATTTTCTTTTATTGCAATGCTGCCTGGCAGCGACAAACGTCAAAGACATATGGAGCCTAAGTAGGTCCAGCAAAAAGTATCTGCTGGATTGGAATGCACTTTCCGAGTGAAATGCCGGGCCGACATGGCCCGGCAGCTCTTAGCTCTTTCTATACACTGTTTGTATTTGTGCTACTGTTTGTTGTCATGCCATAGTTGACAATCATTTAGAATCACTTCTTGCAAAATGAAAGCATCTTTTGAAAGTTGCTGCCACTGTCGTTGGCCACTGCCACAGCCACTGCCATTGGCATTGCTGTTATTGTAATTAAAGCGAAATGCCATAAGACAAATGCGAAAATGTAACTGGCAAGTGTTACTGCTGCTAGATGCTAGCTGGGCGACACACGGAGAGAAAAGGTTGTTTCCAAGTGATGGTAGTGGGGACTTTAGTTCCCATTTTGATTAAATATTTAGATATTTCAGCATTAAAGAACAATTGCAAGGTTTGAATAATATTAATTCCCTTAGGTAAAAGGGTAATCTTAGCAAATTACGGTGAAGAAGATTCAGAATACTTTTCTATGACTAAATCAAAATCTATCTGAATTCCTTGAAATTCAAACTGAGTCACTTTTGACCTAAATGCATGAATGTAAGCTTTTTGTTATTTAAATACAAATTATTATCAATATTAGTTTCTTATCGCACTAGCTTATTTCTAAGCTTCCTAACTTATTAAATTCAAGCAATCTTTCTAGGAATATCTTGAAATGTTCTACTAGTGCTGCAACCATTTGAAATGTATAGTTTTTTTGGCACTGTGTAGGCAGCTCTCACCCAGTGACACGCATTCGCAGCGGCAGTCGCATTCGCATTCGCATTCGCGAGATACATCTGCCGGCTACGCGAGATGCGCTGCTAATTAAGAGCCGCAGCTTTCTGCCGCCAAACTGCGCACAATGTTCGCTACGACAGATACACAGATACAGATACATTCTGCTACTGATAAGACTGCGAGGGGGGGTCATCGTTGGGTTATCGGCCATCGGCTCTATCAGCTATATAGTTGCGCCACAAGCCAGCCCTAGAGCACCATGTTTTTCTTTTCTGTGCAGAGACGCCGATAAAGTGGCTCGGCTCTGTATAAGTACGTTTCACTTACCTCACTGCCGGGCATGTACAGCATTTTCTCATACTCCATTTCGAAGCCTTATTAAAGACAATGGTAAGCGGTATTCGGCAGATACTCGCTTCTCAGGCCCAGTTAGATACCCTGGATCGTAGCGTATAGTTGGTGGTACTGTATCTGGATCTGGTTGGCGTGCGCGCATGCAAAAATCAACGTTGTAGCTGCGAAAGTCTCCGCTGTCGTCGGCTGTCTCGTTCTCGCTCGCGGCCCGCTGCTCACCACCCGCTCTCGCCGTCTCTGTCTGGCTCTTTCACTTGTTGCTGTTTTGGTTTTGATTTTTCGAAATGTTAAACTAGATTCACTCAGAGTTGCCTGTGCTGCTGCTGATGCTGGACTTGGTGTCTTTCGTTTGTTTCACTGCGCCTGCCTTTGTGTTCATAATGAGCTTTGAATTGTTTCGAGTCTATATTTCGGTTCCGAGCTCTGTTTTTGTTTTATTTATTTTATTATTTTCAGCCTGTTCGCTGTGCATTCACTTGACTGGTATTCACTGCATTTCGTTACTAAAATTTCCACTGGCAAACTTGTTGCTCTCTCTTTCACTCGGTCGCTGGCTATCTGTGGGTCCGCTGTCAACCGTTCGCCAAGTCTTCACGCTCAATTCTGTGAGCGGTCCGCGACGCGATCGCTCCGCTTACCTCATGCGCCGAGCTTTTGAGCCGCCAAACTGGTTCCGCTCTGCCGTCCAGCTTTTCTTGAGCCCCGCCAGCTCCCAGGTCGCAGCTACCACCTCCCAGTCCCCAAAAGCAGGCCCAGCTGCGAGCTTTGCCATTCAACCATCAGCGCTATCGAAGCCAGCAAAAAGTCCATCAATTTCGAGATGAAATTTATTGTTTCGCATAAAGTGACACAGACAGGAACTGCCACTGCAACTGCAGAAGAGCCACTGCCTTTGCCACGGCAACAACTGTGATTGAATCAGTCAGTAGAGATGCGAAAGTATCACCAGATTAGCCAGAAAAAACAAAGAACATTAGCGATTATTTCATTGCTTTATGTATGTATGTTGAATAATAAATAATTATATCACAAGTAACGGATTACTTAGCTGAAAATCTTTAACAAATTCTTTACTTTTTAAAAAGATGCAACATAACACAACTTCTCAAAAATAATGTATTTTCTGTTAGTAAGTATAACTAGTTACTTAATGTAAATTCATATTATATCCAAGGTAGCTATGGCCGAATCCCTCCCTTCAGCCTAAGCTTACAAATATCGTTTAGAACGTACAATAAATAAATAAGCAATGTAAAAAGAAAGTATAATTATTTATAGAGATTTTATTACTAATAAATCATATCATCTCCTTCTATTTATTGGAATCTGTTTGACTTTTATGCAATGATTCCGTTTTACTAATTATGTATTTCAAAAAAGTTTTAAGATATGTTAGAATTAAATTTTTATTATTTATGAATGCACAAAGTCTACAGTTAAAAAGAAAAACAATTTTAAAAAGAGCATTGTGTTTATAAGATCAACGAACAGTCATGGTTATTGAGAACTGAAACAGCATTAGCGATATGTAATTTTGTGAAATTTGGAAAATATTTCTTCAGTATATCACTGTTAAAAATAAATCCTAAAATAATTAAAATGCTAAAGGCATTTCTTTTCCTGAAAAAAAGACAAATGTGCAGCTCTTTGTTGTTCCAAAGTGGGCTTTAAGTGCACACCGTGGACTGTCAGTGTGTGTGTGTGTACAATGGTTCCCGCACGCTGCACGTCAACTGCATTATCATTTCCGCTTCCGCTGCAGAAGACGCCGCCAGCAACAATGGCCGACAAGCATCAAGGAATACAATTTTGTTTGGCATTTATATTTCATTGCACAACGAAGATTTCACTGGTTTTTGACATCTCATAAAAACGGCGACGGCGCGCCGTCTGATACCCAGCCCCAAAGCTATCCTTTTTACCAATGTCCTGGCGGCCACTGACCCCCGTAATGGCAGCATTAAAATGAAATTATTCATTAAATTGTCAACTCTTTAAGCTCACTGCCAAATAAGTAAAGTAAACTGAATAAACCTATCAAGATATTCTACATATAATAAAACCTATCAATTCGCATACAAAATAAATCGAGAAAAAAGACACAATTCATCGCAAAATTTCATTTAAGATAATTATTTATTTTAAGGTGTTAATTGAAAAAACATATTGATTAAATTTCGTGGTGAAATTCGGTATAACATCAACTAAGGCTTCCGGCTTAACGCTGAATAATTGCCTTTTGTTTATCACAAATTCAATTTAAACTCAATTAAAAAGCATAAAATATAACCAATGTTATAGAAATCATTAAAAAAAAAATGGAGCATTGAATGCCCGGCTATAACGCTTATGCCCGCCAGGAGCTGCCCAATGATTCCTGCTTTAACAAACGCTCGATTGTTGGACTGCCGCCGAGCCGGGGAAAATTGGCTGAGCAGGAAGCGCTGTCGTCTAAAATGAAAGGCATGTCAACAGCAATCGGCACTCAGAGGAGCTCGGAGGTCAGGCGGAGAATGAGGAGGTTGTCCCGCAACCTGCCGATAGCCATCTAATGATGCCAGATGCCCAACCCTTTGCGTTTAGGTGCGGACGATTTCCAGAGACCAGCTTCTGGTAGCCAATCCTCGGGCAGCGGAGACACGCTAAAGTCTATGTGCACAGGCAATAAATTATGGGAGAAATTCTTAAATTATTTATGCCGATTTGGGAATATCTAGGAATTAATAGATTTTACCAATAAAGTTTCCTGTTAACTTGGTTATCTCTGCAATCAGCAGATGCCAGATGCTATCTGCATCTATTTGCAGACATCATTAGAGTGATTTAAATACCTAGAAATTTGTTTTCTTTGAGTGCAACGATGGCGCCCACTGTGCGCCACTGCAGTCATGTTCAGCCGCTGCCACGTGATGGACAGCCAGCTCAAAGGAGCGGTGCGCTTAATAGTGAGCTCCACTCGCCGCAGGCGCCGGCTCCTGATGGGACAGCCATTAACCCACGGCGGCAGCGGCTCCGATGGATTGGCCAGGAAACGTGCTGAAGTGACAGAACGCGCAAAGGCCGCGACAAACAGCTGAATCAGCTCCCGGGGCTGGCGAGCACTCGATGGGGAAATGACGTCCAGATCCAAACTGGCTCCATGGGGCGGGCAGCTTAGATTGGCCGGTTGGGCATAGACTTGGCTCCGGTGGTGTCCTGTGAACAGTCTTATTATTTCGAGGGGCTGTGGATACGTTTAAGGTTACCCTCGAAATAAGAACGAAAGATGTCAGGACAGGATGCAGTAAGTGCACTCAAAGAAATGGGGTAGAAAGGTAAGGGAAGCCGGAATTCTGAGGAATTCTCAGCTCATTTAAGGTCACCATTTCGCAATTCGGCATCGGATTAGCTAATTAGCTAATCGGAGCGGAGCATCGAACTCGCCACTAAGCATCGTTTAATCAGCCTGCTGCAGTATAAATCAGTTGCCAACTGGGGACAGTTAAGCCTGGACAGGCACACTCTGTGGTTGCAGGATAACCTGTGGCTGTCTGTCGATTCGAATTAAGCCTTGTTCGGAGACCAGAGAGTTGATTTGATTTGCTAGACACCATGTTGGCTCTTATGAGTACACCGAGAGAGAGATCCGACCTAATGCGATGGCAGCAGCTGGGGAAGGAGCAGGGGCATTGTGCATTGCATAGGCTACAATGGGGATCTCACACTGATTGGTCCTAAATCAAAGCAAGGATTAATGCGTTAGTCGGATAGCCACTGGGGAGGGGGCTGGCAGACGTATACAAATACGAGGCCCGGGCCCGGACACAGATGCACTAAGTCGGGTCAGGAAGTGGGCTGGAACAAGCCGCACACATGGGCGTGCAATGGGGGTGGGGGCGTGGCAAAGACGTGAGGCGTGACAGCGCAGCCTGCCGGATGGATGGTCAATGAGACACTTCCGGTGTAGAAGGATGCAGCAGGAGTAGCAGCAGGACCATTGATGTAAATGAAAGCCGTTTCGCTTAAGCCGAGCACAAAGACCGAGCGCACTCCGGAAGCACTGCATCCACAATGGGAGTGGGTTGTCACAGAGTCTGTCTCGACCGGACAGGATCCCCGAGCAAACTGTTGCATGTCTGTTGGATACTGGAGTACTCCCCCCAGAGAGCAGTGCTGCCAGTTTAGAGTTTTTTTAAAAGTTTTAGACTTTTTCCTAAGGAATTAATGATGATTTATTGGGTTTTCTTCGAAATACCTTTCCCTAAAGAATATGGCTAGCTTGAGTTCTTTTGTATACATTAAATAATATTAAAATGGTATTAATTCTTGGAAACTGAAAATAAATTAATCACATTTCACAAAATAAAGTTACCAATAAGAATGACAGAAAGGATTGTGTAAAGCTGTGGAAATTTGTTAAAGCCTATTTGACATATTGAAAAAATTCCTACTTTTCGCTGAATCTATTTACAATTTTCCTGCGCGCAAAAAATTGCTTTTGCGCCGCTTAAATCCATGCCAGCACTGGAGGTGTAGCATGTAAGGCCAAGGGGTGGAAGGGGGCTTCGCCAAGCACCCACAAAATCCAGTTTGTGGCAGGACTTTGCCTGAATCGAATCATCGACCATCGCATCGAATCGTTGCGGTGTCAGTTCGCTTGGAAATCCGCTTGAAAGCCATCCACAAATGTAATCCGCTGTCCAGCACAATATGCGGGTATGTAAATAATTGCCACCGCCGTCGCCATCAACGTAACCATCACCGTTAGCGATTTGTCCCGTGTCCATCCGCGGCGCAACGTGTCCTTCCAATGCCCCAAAGGGTACTTGATACGATTCCGTGCCGCCCATCGTAATCATTCGCATGGCGAAAAGGACTCGCCGGCGAAAGGAAGCGCGACATGTTGAGTGTCGGCTCAATGAGCCGACGCGACGCGTTGATTTCAAATAAATAAAAATGTTAATTTTAAAACTGCGACCGCCTCGCTGCGCGTCTCTGAAAATTACAGTTATTCGCTGTACGTGTTTAATTATTTTTAAATCAGGATTCGAGGACTGCAGAACGAACTGGAACGGAAGGAGGCGTAGAACTGGAGCTACGGCAACGGTGTTTTCGCAGGCGAATCACGTGCCGATTGTCAGCTATTCGGGGGCACTCGGCGCGGCCCACAACTGTCCACTTAAAGTATTATTTCCGCAGCAGGATTCTTAATTACACGGACTATTTCGTGCGGTTGAATTTGTGTGTGTTTTTGCGGCCTCCGATTATAAATATTAATTATGCCTTCTTTGACGCAGGAAGCGAAGACAGGACGGGCGCCTGCACTTGACGCAACTTCAATGCATAATAAATAAGGCAAATAATAACTTTAAGGGTCCGAGACAAAGAACTTTCCCTTGTTTCCATTTGCATATGATGCAAAATGAGTGAAAGGAGCTGACCCCTGAGCGCACACACACACATTCGAGTGAAAAGTCAAAGGTCAAGCCCAGGAAGGGCGCATTACTTTGTGGACTTAAGCCGAAATTTATGATTATTTCGCACAAACAAACGACCGACCGAAAGACAGTCCGACCCCGGCAAATGCATTTGACTTTATGCAAATGACGAGCTCAGTGACCGTGTCCTGCCTACAGCCGGCCGTCCTTCCGGACAGAAGTTGATTAATCTACTGCAGTCCGTTGTTTCGCTTTTGGGGGCCCATGCCGTGTTTGTGTTTCTCCGGCCGCATAATCAAAACCTTTTGTCAAATTATGATTTCATTGTCTTTGCTATTTATTAATTAAAACGAACGTTTTATTTGAGTTTCCAGGGCCGGAAGTCTGTCAAAATCCGACCACCCTTCCTTTTTTTCCCCTTCCCATCGGATTTGTTTGCTCTGGCGGTCGGATCACCCCCCTGAATGTCCTCTTTGCAATCTCTTTTTTTTTTTTTGTATTTGGGGTTGTCTTGCCGCAGCAGGGACAACATCATCATCGAATCAATCTCCTTTGCGTTTTCAATCAAATAATTAATTGCAAATTTGCGGTTCTGTGCAATCAGTTTCCTTTGACAGGCCAAGCTCCCCCCGCTACTGCTGCTGCTACTCGCCCCTAGCTCCGTCTCTGCGTGTCCTTGTTTAGTAGGATGCTGCTCGTGCCGCCTTTTTTCTCGTCGAGTGAGAGTGGAGAGCCCGGGCAAGGCCGAGCTCCTTATGCTAACTGGCTGACTGACAGTTTCTATTCTGGCGAAATATATAAGTAACATATGTGTACATATGCTTCTAAGGGCCTACACTCATGTGTATATCGCATTTATTTCTTCGTATTTCCTCCACTCGGATCTGACGTCAATGGCAAGTCACTTGAACCAAATCGTAATCATGTAGAGCTCATTTGCCTTGAAAGCCGAGTGCATGCAATTGAAAAAAGAGGCTAACAGGATAACAGGTGAACGCCTCCTGTCCTCCAAGTCGCCAAGTCTCCGACTCCTACTCCCTGTTCGTCGTCATCATTATTGGCAGCGATAAACATAATGGCCATTCGTGTATAATGCTGGCAGGAATCAATTGAATTATGGCGCTGCTCAAGGGCTCCCGAGCGATAGACAGCGAGGCAGGCAGGAAGGCAGTCCTCCTCGACCTAGACAAGACAATCGAGCAGCAAATTGCGTAGCCCGAAACCGAATGCTTGACTGGTTACCTTTCACCTTTCAACTCGATCTCCCCTCCGTGCTCCTGCAGTACCGTTTGAAGACCCTTCTTCTCTGGCCGCACTCATCTTGGGCCATTGTCTTTCCCCAAATGCAAACGGCATCCTAGCATATTGAGCAAGCATCTTCAAGAGCTCCGATTTGGGTCTCCTATCGTATACCCCGCTCGAGCTGTAAGCGCCTTAGCTTTGTACGATTCGGTGCGGTACACAGGCAGAAAATACTTAGAGAAATACACCTTAGTTTTACATAAATAAATCTTAGAGCTTGAGTTATAAGATTCCTTTAGTTTCTGCTAGACTTAGGCTTACCCACGTATCCGGCAAGGTTTCCCTAAAACTATCCTTGTTTATTGACAAATTAAATTAAATTTCATTGGTTAAAACATTGTTTCTGGCTGTGTATCGGTACTGTCTCATAACGTGCATCTGTGTCCTTACTATTTGCATGCCGCTCTCCTTGTCCCTGTCCCTGCCGGCACCCCGCCCCCAATCTCTTTGGTGGTGCGCTCCAATGGTTTTGTTGGTCCTCGCACCGGAACGGTATGTTAAATCCTTTTTGCGAACAAATTCAATTGTGCTTGTGCAATTTTTGTTTGATAACTGCAAGCCGGAGGAGTGTCTGAATCTTTGATTGCTTCTGCGTGTGTGGGTAGCATTGTAGGAAATACTTTATGCGATTATGAAAATGCCTGATTGCACCTTTTGAACTGCCGCATTTGGTGCTGGCCGAGCACTAATGCTATTTAGGGATTACCCGATCGATGCCGCTACCCAGCTTTGTGCTCTTCCACGTCGGCTTCTTCCGTTTCCGCCCGGCGATAAACAACCGTGCCAAGTTGGGCGAATCTTGCAGCTTAAGCAGGATGTGCGGGAGTGGATTTGGATTGCTGCCTGTGTTGGCACACTTGGCCACAGTCAATTAAACTCGAAGCGGGGAAAAAGTGTGCCCGCAAGCGAAGAGTGGAGCGAAATCTAAATAAATGGCGGGGGGCAACAGCTCAAAATGAAACTAATACTGGCTGGGGCGGTTCCTTTGGGGTCCTCGCCGCCCTCCGTGTCATTGCACGCGTTATCCTTCAAGCCAAGCCAGCAGGAGCCAAGTTGCGCCAGCAGCTGCAAGCGTGTAGCAAAATTAAATCGAAAAACTGGGAACTAAACTAGATTATCTCCGCGCAAGTGCGAGACGTGGATGCTCTACACTCGAAGGACTTCCTGCGGCCAGGGCGCCCAGGAATCTTGGCAGCGTCTCAAGCAGCTCAAGCAGCTCGCTCCAGCCAAAGTGCCCTGACCCGGAGCCATCAAAGTCCCGGGCACAGATAAATGCGAGCGTATATATTCCGGCGGGCGAGTGTGTGTGGGCGATGGCGAAGGCGACTCTTGCCTGGCATCGAAGGTCCTTGCAAAGGCAAAGGGACATTGCTCTGCTCATTGAACTGCGGCTAAGAACGCAAGCAGCAAGCAGCAGGCAGCGAGCAACAAGGAGCTGCCACCTCTCCCAGGAGCTGCTCCTCGTGCTCGTCCGTTATGAAAATGACAAATGCGCCGCTGTTGCTGCAGTTCTGCACTTATAATTAAAATATGCAAATGTTGCCCGGTATGTCAGCGGCAGCGGCAGCGGCAACGGCAACGGCTGGGCTGCCACATGTAAATATTTATGCAGCTGCCGCCCCTACTTCCTCGCCACTGCACATAGCGCATTTTATTGCCGGGCTCTCCGAGTTGGCATAATTTGCATGTAAACGCGCCATTTTTCTTGGGGTCGTCACCCACCCCGTCCCTCCTTCCACGCCGCTCCCTTCGATCCCCGATCCCTGCCGCCCATTTAATTATTTTGTTTGCCCGCCGCTTGCTGCTATTTATGCAAATGCAAATGTTTTCGCATCAATTTCCAAGACTGTGGCGCTCATTAAACGGACTGTCCCGGCCATTTCGTTCCGAGCCATTCCATTGCACGCCACTCCACGGCTCCGTCCTGACGATGACGATTATAATTGAGTTCGGCCAAGTGTTTTGCCGCTCAATTGATTGCGCATACGCAGCGTAGTACAATATTTACGCAATGCCGCTTTTTCTGCGGTTGATTTTGCTTTTCCGTTGTTTTTTTTTCCAGCATATTGGAGTATAAATTACGCAATTGATTCGTGCGTGGGCCCAGCGGTGGCCTTAATCAAATTAACCAGTACAGATGTAAATTAACTTTTCATATCGATTGCAATTCAATTAATTACAATGAGACCCTGGCTCCATCCTAGCCAGATTCTGTACAGGAACTGGGAGACGCGAGTCGGAATCTGATGCTGATGGCCATGAAAAAGTCATTAAGCCCCGCTGTCAGGAATGGCGCTGCTCAGAATTTTTATTGCACGCACTGTGCACTGATCTCAAAAAACAAAAAAAAAAAATAAGAACAGAAAGAATAAAAAAGAAGCGGAAAAATGGAATGGAAGAAAAAGCGGTAGCGAAAGCGACGAAGACCCGCCAACACCTTGCGACGCGCACGTAAATTACAATTAATTACATTTTAATGACGCTTGTTTAATTCAGCGTTTACAATTACATACACAATTATGGGGGCAGCGGTAGTGGCAGCGGCAGTGGCAACGGCAGCGGCGAAGGGGCGTCAAGATGCAGGACACTCGCTCATTACCCCGCTCGCACTGCAGTTGGCTGCCTGGCTGCCTGGCTGCCATTTTTATGCACTTGCCGCCATTGAATTTAACAAATTTCTTCCCGCTCACTCTTGCGGACTCTCAGCCATATTAACGACCGGGAAACATTTTTGCCGAGCTCCTCCTTCGCCGCTGCCCACCGCCGCCGCCGTTTTCATTCATTCTCAGCGTAATTAACTCGGACCGGCACTTTAATTAAAGTGCTCGCAGAACAATCAAAGGGAATTTAAACAGGGGCGCACACAAATAAATGACAAACTGAAAGGCAAACGGAGCTGGGGCCGGGCTCGAGACCAGGACCGGGGGCCGGGACCGGGGCGGGGCCAAAGAATGAACCATCCGGCGATCCGGTAGCGAGCAATTTCCCTGAAATATAAGCACATTAATTCAGCAGAACGGCGGGGACGCAGGGCGAGCCGGGATGAAATCAGACAACAGGCAAATTAAGGTGCGAATCCATAAACACACAAGTGCGAAGCTATAAAATGCCGGCGTTTCGCGGAGTCTGCCTGCCAATGGGGCGTATGCGTAATGCAGCAGTAGCTGATAGCGGCAAGCCGCTCCTCCTTGCCTCCATTGCCTGCTGGCCTCCTTGGCTCCGCGTGAATTGTGGCCATTGTGGCAGTGGCAATACGTACGTATCAAAGGAATGGCAAGAGTTCTGGCGAAGGAGCAGCAATAAATACGCTTCAACTATTTGGCAATGGCGGCGGGCAAATTTAAAATGAATTCAACAACAGCAAGTTGATGTTGCCGGCAAAGGCCACAGCGGGCAGACATTAAATTGCAATTTATGCCAATGAGTTCTTAATGTACAGCAGCAGCAACAACATCCAGCAGCAGCAACACCAGCAGCAATTGGTTCCCCCTAATGGCCGCCAACTCGCTTGTAATTTATTTGCAAATTATTATTAAAAGTTTGCCTTGACTTGCCCGCCGCTGCTTACCATCCTGCGCCCTCTTTGGTTGTCCAATTTCAGGCCAGTTCCTAAATGATTCGCACTTAGTTTCCTGTCAGCCACAAAAACACAACCGCAAAAGTCGCGGCCATAAATCAAACAGAAGTCTTCGAATCCTGTAGAGCCCCGATGACCTTCACTTGAGCCGTGTTTTCTTCGAATATTACGAAACGCCTTGAGTTCCGCTGTGAGTTGATATTAACACGCTCACAATTAGTGGCTAATTAGTCGTGGTCCTTGCTGGCTGGTCCTTGTAAACGCAGGCCCGATATGTGGGCGCTGATAGCTACCATCGTGCTTATTCAATTAAACGCTCGACGGCAGCTCAATTTCAAAATCACATTTATCAAGCCATTAGTGTTGAATAATCGTACACTCCACTCGCGTCGAGTGCTGTATGCACAGGGAGAAATAACGATGGAGCTCATGTGATTGGTATTAATTCGAAGCTAAAAGGGAGATTTATAAGCTTTTAAAGAAGAACTTCAAAATCTTATTTAACTTTGACTAGGTTCTAGGTTCTTCCTACTTTTAGGCACCTCAAATAATGACATAACATCTCTTTTGTTATTTTAATTCTCCATGTTTGTTAAACCCCCTTTTTCCCAGTGCCCCAACTAGAGGGGTATTTCAGAAGACACTCGCATTAAAAGCAGTTGCCGCTTTGCTGATAACGAAATTTGCCTACCATTATAAGCAGGCCTTGCATTGCCATTGACAATGCCACTGGCTGATGCTGATGGTGAGACTGAGACTGAGAATGAAGCTGAAGCTGGCTCCCGGGATCGGGACTTGGATGTGGATGTGGTTGTGGCTCTGCTAGTGGCAGCACAGCCATAGACGAGGAGCTCAAGCACCGACGAGTGCACTCGAGGACCGCAGACAGCAGGAGTAGCACGGCAGAGGCAGAGATGGAGGCAGAAGAGACCAATAAGGTGGCATAAGATGATGACAACGAGTGCGAGGAGCTCCGCAAAAACCAATTGTTGGCCCCGGCCATAATGCACGGCAGCAATCGCATTAGAAATAGTTGGGAAATCAAAAAGATTACCAGACCGGGAACGGGAAAGAGACAGAGGCAGGAGCAAAAGGGATACGAAGAAGGAAGACTGGCTGGCTGGCTTGCTGGCTGGCGAGAAGAATGGAAAATGAGGACCCGGCCACGGCACAATGGCTTGCGCCGCACAATGGAAATCAATTTGAAGTGGCACAAAATCCAAGGAATTTAAATTGTATTCCGGGGGCACGAAATGTTGGCACTTACCTACTTACATATTTTCTCGATCTCGATATCTTTCCCATTAGAAGTTACTTAATAGTTGCAACTCAAATGAAGTCCACTTATTTATGATTTGTTTCAATTTAATATTTATTTAAAGAACCCATTTACACTTCTAAGTCTATAAAGGTTCTGAAATTTAAGTCAGTTATTCCAGGTAGCCCAAAATGATGTAGTAAATAAATTAATGGCAGCATTAACAGCTCTCAATTGGGCAATCGATTCCGCAGACATAAACACTCATTCGCTGTGCTCTTTTATATCTGCCGTAATTGAACTAATGCCCAAACAAATAATTGACCCGCTCGAACCTCCGTCCAAATGAGATTGGGAACTTTTCAGCGTAAAATTGCATTCGCTGCCATTGTGCGGAGCCGTGGAGCCGCCAACGTTTGCCACAGCCATTATGATAAATGCGCCCCGAATCAAATGATGCTGAAAAGTATGCTTTGGTTTATAAGGCAGCCAGACACCAGTTCCACAGCGAAGGAGCGCAGGCCGACTCCTCCTGGCCCATTCGATTGCCTGGCTCCGCCGCAGACTTGCTCTGACTGCCATTGCCACAACGAATTAGCGCCGTAAATCGCATTTAAATCGTAAAATTCCCCCAGCCAGCAAGTCACTTTACATGCAGTTCAGCTAGCAAAAGCGAACGGAAAGTGAGACTGCGATGGAGAAAGGACGATGACAGGCCAAAGTCGAAGACTGCGATAGAATGCCCAAAGATTTTTTGATCCTATCAACTAAATTGCATTTGGCAGTTTGCGAAAAACTTTGCGCCGCTCACCATAATTCCTGCCAAAGCCGCGCCAGGCTGAGAAAACAATGAATCAGACAATGAGGACTCCGAGACCCAAAGAAACCCAAGGAGCGTAATGAAAGTCAGCGGCCATCGCACGCCTCATTTGGCCTAGGAGATGACGTGGCGTCGATTTCGATATGGAAGATGTGTCCGGTAATTAGAGCGATTGCCAAAGGCCATTAAAATGTACGACATGCACTCTGATAAATCTCAGAATATACAGCCATTAAGCGCTACAATTACCACGATGTCGATTTAGGACATTTCAGAACTTGACATGTAAATCGGTGTAAGACTTATCAGTATTGATTCATTGTCTAAAGATGTTGGTATTCAATGTAAAATACCTTAATTTTTATTAACAATAGGCATTGTTTAGTCATACACAAAACATATGATATATATAATGCAAGAAATAAGTTCTCGGTCTCGAATTTAAGCTCTTTCTGATATTTCCGGTGTCATAATCATTACCCGATTGCTGACCGATCTCCATATAAATTTATACTTAAAAGACAGTCCGTTTACTATATTCAATAATTAGTTAGTTAAAATAAGAGGAACCCAAAAGACTTATACACTTAAACTTAGTAGATCAAGTACTATATTTTCCTTAATTAATTTTATGGCAATTTGACACTTTTATTTTATATTTATATATTAATCCACTATAAGAATAAAAGAATTTCATAAAATGCCTAATTTTACAAGGATAATATGACCATTTGGAATTTATAATATTTATTTATTTAATGAACTTTGCCAAAGTTGATAGAAAATATTCTCAAAATAATATTGAAACTATTGTACAGTTTCATTTAATTTTTATATGATCAAAGTATTGTATATACCAAAAACAAACTCAATTATAAACTAGGAACATTTTATTCTATCCTTAGAAATTCAATATTCTTCTAATTAAAACATTAAAACATATGTAAATAATTTAATAAATGTAGAGTACCAAGAATATAGTCTCGAACATAATGTTAGAACATCTGTAAGCTTTTTTTTTTTATCAGTACAAGAAATTCCAATATTTCTGATAACTTCTGTTTTTTATATTTTTCCGTCACATGTCTTCCGTTTCTCCAGCGATCGCTGCTCGTACAAGCAAACAAGAACTGCGCGTCTGATAAGACAACCAATCAGAACCGGACTGTGCTGTTCTAACGTTCCGGCGCAGCGTTGCCACCTGGCGCGAAGGCGGCGTTCTGTTATCCAGAATGATCGTAGGGGGCGCTAGCATGTACTGGGTATTTGACGCGTGTTAGCAAAAGCCCCTTTAGCTCAGTGGTAGAGCGTTGGTCTCGTAAACCAAAGGCCGTGAGTTCAACCCTCACAGGGGGCAACGTTGAGATTATACTTTTTTTGTTTTTTATTATTATATTAAAGTTGTTTATATTTAGTATTCCTTTTTTTCTTATTTATAATTTTCAAAGTATGTTAATATAATTACATTAATTCATACGCCCCTATTTCGTAAGCCAAGATCTCAAAAGCCGGGTCTTCAACTATTTCAAAATGATTTTATTTATATTTTTTAATATTATTTATCCATCGCTCTCAGCGGTTTAAATAAGTATTTTTTTTTCTATTCTGAGGCTGCTGCGCGGGTCTTGATTGCGATGCTGAGGCCGAAACTGGCCTTAACTGGCTGCTGCTTGCGATTTCCAATCGATTGCGCCATGTTCGCACTTCATACGATAATGTTGAAGTTTTGCAATTTGCGGCAGCGGAAAGTTGGTCTTTGTGCCCCAACTACGGACTCCTGGCTACCCGGCTATCCGGCTACGGCCACCTCAAGATTTATAGAATATTTTTTCTCCGCCGGCACTGCCTCGGCGGAGCTCTCCCACCGATTCGCCGGCAAAGTTTTTTATGTTTTTTGACTTTGGCAAGATTTATGCGGCAAAGTCGCCAGGAGTTTGAGTGTGCTTGCGCATGTTTCGATAATTTGCGTGATTTCTGCATTTATCCGGCCCAGAAACGAGCAGTGCGACTGGCAGTGCGAGTACGAGTGCGAGTGCATGTGAAAGTGGATCCTGGAGTGGAGCTGGGGGCATCATTAAAACTTGCTGCCACTACAAATGTGGGCCACGCCGCGTCGCCTCCACCTCGGCTGCCACATTTTAAATAATTTTATAATGATTCTGTATTTATTTCAGCTGGCAATTAAAACTGGCTTGCCGCATAAAATATTTACTTGCAATTAGAGCAGCTGCCAAGCCACTCAAGTGCAGCAGCTCAGCCGCGCCTTGGCGGATGCCCGAAGAATTGCGGGAACACGAAGAAGAAGGACGCGGAGAAGGCGAAGCAGGATCAGGAGCGCTGGCAGGGGGCATTGCGGCTGGCCGAGTGTGCGGGGTCGCCATGACAGACACTAATTATGGATTCTGCAATTTGCGACGTGTAGCTAACCGCAAGACATGGCAGCGACACAGGAAGGATGTGCCACAGGACACACCTCACTGCCATTCGCGCTGCCATTTTGCGGTTCTTCGAAGGGGATTGGCCGCATTCAGCCCCGCCTTGGTCAGGGAACCCCCGGAATTAAAACTTTGCCGCGGTGCCGTGTTGCACGGCGGGAAAAACAAACAAATATTAGTCGAGGCCTTGTCGCATTTTCGCTGCAGCTAATCGTTGTGCGTTTATTTTGGGGCTGCAAATGAAATTGTTTCGTTTATTTTTTTACTTATTTTCTTTGGATATCTTTTAGGATGTTCTTGTGAAGGTTGCAGATATTTCTAAGTCCATCTTATATATTTCAAAAGAAATATTTAGAAACTCAACGAAGCAACACAAGAAAGTCCCTCTCAATAATATATTTTAGCAGTTAATAAATTACCAATATACATAAGGAGAGTTTTTCCATGTGCATATTGCATGTTATCCTTAGAGGGGGCGGTTAGGGGAACGGGGCCGTTGCAGAGGGTCTTGGCATAGACACAAGGACAGAGAGACACGTTGCAATCGCCCTGCCATTAATAAGAAAGTTCGCTGCTTGCCTGCTGGTAATAAGCAAATTGAGATGACAAACTTTATTGTTGATTTGGGGTTCCCCCCACACGCACACACAGTCTCATAGTCCCATACTCGTACTGGGTCTCTCTGCCTTTAACTCCAACCCCCCCTCATACTTGCTCTTCGGTGGACTGGGACCCTAAATGAGTTATTTAAGTAGCACTCGCGCCCCAGTTTAAATGCGCTCGTAATTTGCCTTTGTGCCATCAAAGTTTCCTCCGCATGTGTGTGTACATGTGTGTACATGTGGCATAGAAACGCACACACCGATGTAAGCTATTAATGCGCCGCCTCCTTGGGAGACGTCCTCGAGCAGAAGAGCCCCCCGTTAAGTCCGCCAAGTCCGCCAAGTGCGGAGTGTACAAAATGTGTGGCGGCGCACTTTTGAGTTGCCTTCAGTTCAGGACCCGCTCTCCTGCGGTCCTGCTTCTGGGTCTCTGCTCATGTATTTTACTTGGCTAAGTACGTGATTTGATTAGCGCCCAAAAATCCGGGCTCCTGCCGGCCCACACGGCTTGGCAGCTAAGTCGGCGAGCTAAGTATTTAAATCCGACGTGGAAATTAAACCCTTGTACCGCTTAACTTTGAAACTTGATTATCTAAATTATTAATAATTTTTTATTGGGATATACGGAGTAAAAGGTTTAAAACCTTAAAGTAATAAAATTAGGTTTACTTAAGGTAAGCTATATTTTTCAAACTTAAGGATAGTATTGTATTGCTTGGAAATTATTTATAATTAATATACAAAATTATTTTTCTGTAATCTTAAGCAGAACTAAAAAAAAGGGGGTAGGTATGCTCTTATGCAATGCAATAAGAATGATACACTATAATATTTCCTAGAACATACTTATCCCCTTCAGCTCTCTCAACTCGGAACTCAATTAATAGCATTGACTCCTTTGTGCCAAGTCATGTGTATTGCTAAATGGAAATCCTTTGTTGATTGCCAGCGACAATCGCCTGTTGATGCTGCAAATTATAGCGGACGATTTCTCATTTCATTTTTCACTCGGTCAGTGTCCGGTGTACATACTTATAGAAGTGGCCCGCGTCCGATGTCCGATGCTATAGCTCTTCAGTGCACTGGAATGTCAACAGCTGAATACGTGAGCAAACATAGAAATGGCTGCCATTGACATAACACACACAGAAAGTGAAAGAGAGAGAGAGAGAGAGAGAGAGAGAAAGAGAGGTCCTGCGAAGAAGTAAACGAGACATTAATGCTATTACGCGTGGCTGTGTGGGTGAGTGTCGCTTGTGTAAAAAGCTACTAATGAAAACGGAAATAAAAACCGCTCGAGGAATGCTGATGACTCTCCAAGGATGGTATTTAATATGCGTAAATGTGTGTGTGTGCGCCGGGGAACTAAAGAGTGTGTGTAGCTCCTCGGAATTGTGTGTGAAAGTCTCGTGTGGGCAGGACCTACTCCTCCAGCTCCCGCTCCGGCTTTAGTTCCCTGCCAACCCATTTCGCACGCGCACCCAAGCACTTAGCATCAATTTGGTGGCTCGTCCATAAGACTCGGCGAATGAAGGGCCTGGGAATGGGGAGAGGGAAGGCAGGGAAGGCAACTCGCCGCAGACAACTAAGTAAAAGCATAAGTAAGGCACATAAATCAAAAATTCAGTGCCGCCTCGCATTGCTGCCTGTCAGTGTGGCACGCACAAATACTCACTCAGTGCCACGGAGTCCTGGCCAGCTCCAGGCCAGCAGCTCCTGCTCCTCCTGCTGCTGGCCCTGTTCCCAGCCCTTCTCACTTCCCTTATGCCTGTGCAGAAATTCCTGGCAAAGCACCGGTCCAGCCCTTGGGCAGAGCAATTACCAGACAAGTACAGAGGTAAGCCCACGGCAAGTCCAAGCCGAACACAATCGAAAACCCAGCTAGCGTGAAATATTAAGGCTCAAGCGGAAAAACTGACTGCCAGAAATGAAGGGCTAATATAATCGAGGCAGGATAAGTTCTAGCATAGTAAAGTTGATGTAAACTCAGGGTTTAATTGGTTTAATAATATGCAAGGAAGGCATATCACCCAACCTCTTTTAATTTGGTTTATTTAATTCCAGTATTTAACAAAAATAATTGAAATTACATCAAGTGACTTATTATTACTTTGCACAAGTTTAATGGTTCAGTTAAGCCGATTAAGAGCACGCTGACTGATTTGTAATAATCAGGGCACTTTTATATTATATTAATTTTAGTAAGCCGCATGAATGAAATTATTAATTGATTATTTATTTAATATGTTCTTTATATGAGCTGTTAAAGTAAATGTATTTTTCATGTAAATCTACAACAAAATAAGGAATACTTTGGTTTACATTTAAAAAAGATTTAAAATAATATATTACTTAATCCCTTATAATACACATTTTTCCTGAGTGCAGCTTGGACCTTCTCCTGCAAAGGACTTTGACTCGGTTGGGGCTATCCAACGCGACAGGACAAGGACCGCTCGGTGGCATCTTGTGGGGGCCGGCACCTGCGGAATGCCGCCGTCGCTCGATGGAATCTCTGTGAAAAATATTTCTATGCACTCCCGGCTTGTTTTATCTAGCTCCTTCTGCTCCTGCTGCTGCTCCTTACCCCCAGTCATGGCCATAACTCTGCCAATGCGGGGAGATATATAAATTTGCTGTGGCCAGACAGGTGTGTAATTTATTGATTATTCCGCTAGATATGCTCGCTGCCACGCCCTTTCACCCGCACTCACACACACACACACACACATACTCCCACTCACTTGTTTAGACATTTTGTCATCTTCAATTTGTGTCTGTCACTCCCGGGGCTCCTTCGTCCTGGAGGCAGAAAGGCGCTGGGGCATCCGAGAGTGTGTGCGGTGCATTTCCGAAAGTGGATTACAAGCTGAAGGCACTTGTAATCGCTGTGTTAAGCCAAGATGGCGAGGGACGTAGCCTGGATGCTATTGAACCGAACGGAAGCTCCTGCCCTCGACTTGGCAGATGCCACTGCCTGGCTGGCGGGATGGCTGGTTGGCAGGGTTGGCTTGGCATCTTCATCTATTTGCCCGGCTGTGGCAGGCGGCGTTTATTGAGTTTTAATTGGATAAGTTATAGATGTTCATGTTGCATAAATTCCGCAAACTCCTTTGTTTTGACACCACCAGCACAGAGCCACCACCAGCTGCAGATCCCCAGCCGGATTGTGCGGTCGTGCGTCATGAGCTGGGGTACGTGCAGCTCATTTACCTGACCGTCCGAGGAATCCCCACATCTCCACCTCCAATCCCATGCCCCATTCCGAGCCACCCCTCTGACAATTCCTGTCATCCCGACGTCAGCACAATCAATGAAAGTTCATGGGGAATCTCGCTTAATTAATGCCAACTATGAGAGCGTTTGTCGAGCTCATTTTCATTATATAAACGCAACGCAACGCAGCCACTTTGATTTCCATACAGCAAAAGAGAAAAACGAAAAAAAAAACAAAAGCAATAAATATACAAAAGCTGCGAAAAACAAAGGCGGCGAACAGGGAAAACAAAGGAAAACATTTTACTGGCTTGTCGCTGCCTTTATTGCCGCCTAATCGCAATGGACCTCGCCGAAGTTGTTCTTTTTCCAGGCTGCACTAAGGCGGCATCATCAGTCATGCTACTTCATTATTATCGCTGACACCGCCACCTAGTCCTCCACCCAAACCCGTACACACCATCCCACGGAGTCCCAGTCGCAGTCTCCGTCGCCCTCTCACTCGCTCCGCCTGTCGCTTATAATTCATTTCTATTGTGCCCCGGCTGAAAGTCCTTTTTGATCCAGCAGACTTATTTGTCTTGAGGAAACTCGCAGTAAAATTGCTTTTCCTACTACGCGCTCACTTCCTGTTACCGCTTGTTGCGCTCCGGCTAAAGAGCTGGAGCTGACGCAACTTTCCCATTGTCTTGGCGCCTTTGTGAGGACGAGGAGTGGCCAAGTCCTGGGGATCGGTGTTAATAGACGCCGGACTCGCCTGCAACAAGCATCGGCATCAGCAACAGAAAATAGCAGCAGGAACTGCGTCAGCATAGACACACTGCGAGAAATTAGGCTGACTATGTATATAACATATTAAAGTATTTTAGATTGTTTATAAGATATTAATACTTGCAATGCTGGCTTTACTTTTCGAATTTCCCTTATGACCACGAAATGCTTAGCTTAATAAAAAGATTTCATGGTTAATTGCCATGTTTTGAGGCTTCCAAAGAAATTATACTTATTTTTCGCAGTGCATCATCCTCAGCAGCGGACGCTTCAAGTTGGCTCTTCATTTGTCGCTTTGTGCTTATTGTCATTGCGCCCGGCTTCATTTTCTTGTGATTAATGTCGTCATTAACTGCAATTAACTTTTTTAGTTGCCAGCCGCGACAAATCTTTGCCGTTTTTGCCTGAACTTTGGTCGCCAACTTGACTGGCATGTTGAGCAATGTCAATTTGAGTCCTCCGCTTCATCCTTCACTGGACATCATCAGTCATGTGCGCGTGTGTGTGTGTGGGTGTACAAGCGACAACTTAATAGTTTTTGCCCTAATTATTTGTCAAGCATTCTGCTAATGGCCTGGGTCGACCTTCTACCGCCCACTGCTCCGCCAAAAAAAAAAATAAATAAAAAAAAAAAGAAGGTGGCCAGCCATTTTCGCCTAACGAATCTCCCATGCACTCGACAACTCATTGGGGAAATCGCTCTGAGCGGAAATCCACACATGAGCCACGTTCACTTTTGTCAAAACAAGAATTCAATTTCTATTTATTTTCGGAAATATCTGCACAGAGAAAAAGGTTTTCAAGGCCTTGCCAGAAGCTCTATTTATTATTTTGTAAAACCCACTTATTCCGTTTGAAATGATGGCAAATTTGTTGCCGTGTGATAGAACCAAGTCAAGTTTCGCCTTGATTTCGGCAGTCCCTGGTGAGAGTAATTCCACTCCCTGGCAAGTGCACAAAAATGTCCTGCTAAGTACAAAATAAAAGCGTTACGTGTGTGTCCTGACGTGCACTTGCCGGACTCGTAAACTGCCGCCGACTTCCCGGAGGAGTCGCGGGTGTAACTATGACTGTGACTGTGTAACTGCGACCCGGCCAAACTTATGTACGACTAGGTATTTACAACGTGGACGCACGCGTGCTCCACTTGCTCCACACAGCCTAGAATTATGCTACAAATTTTATAATTTCACACCTAAAACGGGGCAGTACGAGAGTGTGTGTGTGTGCGTGTGCGAGTGTGAGCGGAAGAGCAGCATCCAAAACGGAAATGGCTCGTAAAACAGCGGCAAACGGCATTGAGAAGTTTTACGCCACCTTTTTGGCTTTGTTGTTTCCCGGCCAGAATTTCCGCCATAGTACTTTGCTTTTTCGGATATTTTTTTAGTGCCACACCGAAAGCACACATACTCCGTCTCGCAGCTGGGACTCTAGCTTGCATTTTTGTGTTTTAACTTTCTTACAATAAAGTGATGTTATCTTGTGCTTGCCAGCTACTTTGCGGCTTAGGCAACAGGCGTCGTGTAGGCCAAGATGGGCGATGGTTGGGCGCTCGGCTCTCGCCGCTGTTTGGTGGGCGGTGGTTGACAGGATCTAGGGGAAATTACTCTGTGCTTTATCGTGCATATAAATCTATTTGCTCAGGTGTTTTTAGCTGCTAATATGTTTGTGATGACTTTATTTTGCGTTTACCGCCAGCTTTGGCTCTTGGCTCCCGGCATTGCTTTGCCAGCTTTCTTTATTTTTCCCTCGGCCCGCCCACGCTCACCTTAGCCACCTTATTTAGATTGGCAACGGCGGCGCCGGCAGCTTAGCCGTTTTTGTTGTTTCTTTTTTTTTACATTTTCGGTCGGTTTTTGGTCTCTTGCGCTGTTGAAAAGTTGTAAAAAGGTTTTCGCCCAGACCAGATGCGCTGCAGGCTTAGTCCCGACCAAAAAAATAATATAAAAAATCAAAATAAATTCCAGAATAACTCTCTTCGCCAAGGCTCGCTTTAATATTTCTGCAGCAGAGCATACGCGGTGGCGTATGCGCAATTTGGTTAAATACGTGACGAACCCTCCGCAAATTAAAAGGGGCCGTGGCATTAGGCTAAATGTTTAAGGCACTTAACCGCCAGCATGTTGTCATCAGGCGGAATGAAATATTCATGGGCGGCAGCAGGGCCAATATACAAGCTCCGGGGCTTGCAAAACGCTTGCCAAGCTTTTAAGCCTTTTTTTAATGCCCTCACTATGTACAACTAGACCAGGTAGCACACACACTCCCACACACAGACACACACACGCACCGCAGTGCTGTCCTCGCGACCGCACAGCATTTACTCAAGGGATTAACTGTAAAGATCTTAATGCCTCTATTTCGACGGTCTTAAGTAAACTTCCGACCAGGCCGAGCCGAGCCCCAACAACAACAATGTGTGACAAGTCAAGCAGCACCGAACCGTTTCCTCAATCCAGCCTCTCCTCCTTAGACCCTTTGCGTTCCCACAACATAGTACCCCTTGGTTTTTGGCTTTTTATTTGTGTTTGTATTTGGCCCAGTGTTTGTTTTGCCCACTGGCTCCACTCATGCCGCCTTCTGCTGCTGCTGATTCTCCACTGAAAGAAATAACATTAAGCTTTGATATTCCGATAAAAATAAGATAAAGAAATAGCCCCAAATATTTGCAGAGAATGCCTATTGTTAGAAATTCATGCAAAGATTGCTCATCCATCTCCTTCACCAGCACAAGAAGCTTATAGACTTTAGCATCAGTCCGAATTATCTCCACGGTCACACGTTTATTTTCAGGAAAATTGTCGTACCCTTTAATTGGCTTTCTATGCTTCCCTTCTTAACTCGGGCATTGCCACATAATATCTTTAAAGTAAAGTTGGTTGCGTTTCCGTTACGCGGAATGCAATCCACATTTTAAAAATTAAATTCCAACATTTTATATACAGAATAAAACAATTTCTTCGCCTGTAGCTGAGATTCTAGGCTGCTGCTGCTCCTCTGCTTGCTAAGCCTCAAGCAGCACTTCCGCATCCTTGTTTGTGTGTGTTCTGCTGTGGCCGTTGGGTCTGCTCCTCATACTGGGCCACATATGCACATTGTCATTGCCAAGTACCACTAATATTATTTACTTTTCGTTAGGTTGTGTGTTGTTGTGCCAGCTCAATAGATAAACACGTGTCGCCATCAGCCATTTCTCGGGAGGATGGGTGGTGGCCTAGCAAGGCCTGGAAACCCTTCTTCCCAGTGCCATTCACTGACAACCCCTGTCATTCGCCGAATCCCTGCTCTGCCGATGGCAACAATTACGCCAAATTAAGTGCTGGAACTTTGCCGGCATTCTTTTAGCGCCGTTCAATAAGCCAAACTTTTCCCGAACCAACCAAAACGTAGAATTATTAAACGTTAAAATTGAAAAATCAGGGCACAGCAACGGGAAGCAAACAAGAAGCGAACATCCAGATGTTGCCCACGGCCAGCGGACAAGGCCGGGTGTAATTGAAAAATATAAAGTATCGCCGCAATCTGATTAAAATTACATTTAAATAATAACAAGAAGAACAGGGGAGGAAACGGAGGCTGGTGGCTGGTGGCAACACCGGGCCACCGCCACAAGCGAATATTCTGTGACGTGCGTCAGGCACGAAACTTGCAATTACAGTTTGTAACGCGGTTCGGCCAGGTAAAAAACTTTACAAAACTTTCCAATTGCTTTTCATTGAATTGTTATCGATAGCCAAACGGTGGGAAAAGAACAGAGAAAAAATTGCCATGCAAAATCATAATGGAAAATGTAACAAAAAAATAAATTGTTTAAAAGATGAGGTAAGTATTGTTGTAGCGTTTCGCTTTATTTATTACTATTTCCTCTATTTTTGCATCATATAATTTCAATTTAAAAATTATTTAATTTAAGTTACCTAGTCCTGAAAAATAATAAATATATGCTAAATCTTTATAGTATCATTTGGGAACGATTAGGCTGGATAGTGGAACGACGGAATTGTTCGATAAGCCGAAATGCAACCTTGCAAACCAATTGTGCTTCCTCATTTCCGTATCCTAAGCCAAGCGTAATGTTGTATTATCTCAGCAAGTTCTTCAAACTCCTTAAGCAGCAGCCGCTGCAGGTTTTCGCCCATATCCGGAGCCTGTACGAGCAGTGGAGCGATAATCGCCGGGGCCAGGTGGTGAACGAGGTTCTGAGCTATCTCCCTAGCTTCCTGGCGATCAACGAGTGTCCGCAGCAGTTACGTGGGCTCGGATGCAACCAGATATTATGCTTACACGGCCATGTCAAACGCATCCTCTTTTATTTGAACAATGCCAAGTACTCCATTGACCTTGCCATGTATGGATTGCATTCAGTGGAGTTTTCTGCAGCCCTGGTCGCGGCCGCCAAGCGCGGTGTACGAGTCCGTATAGTCACGCAGACGGAGTGGACGGAGTCGCACAAAGATTTTTCTGACATCGCCGTGTGCCGAATGAATATGCTAACGGATAGGTTGATGCACAACAAATTTTGCGTTATTGACGGCTACCAGAGAATGATTGAGCTCCTTCCAAAAGGGGCAAAGCCGCCACTGGCCATATGTTTGACCGGATCGCTTAACTGGGTGAGCTACGGTGAAAACTTCGACAATGTGCTCGTTACCAGCGCCCCGAAGATCTGCAGGGTCCTGGAACAGGAGTTTGAACACATGTGGAATATAGGTGTCGCTAAAAGTTGCACCTCGTAAATAAAGAATCAGTTTACAGACTAAACGTTTATTTGACGGCCTAGGACTTTGAATACATGATGAATGCGGTATACATATTAACAGATGTATATAATGCTTTTGAACTGATTGCTTCTGGCGGTGGCAAGCAGGAGGAGCAGCAGCTCAACTGATTTTGTTGCGCAGATAGAACTTGATCAGCTGAATGCACACCTCGGCATCTTCGGCACTGTCGTGGCCCGCCTCTGTGGAAGCGAAACTAGTATTAATTGAATGACTTGAGAGACACCCGGTGAATCACTCACCATTCTCCTGGATAATTCGCTTCAGATGCTCAATGCAGAGTGTCTTCAAAGCGCGCTTCTTGGGCGGTCCCATTTTGTGGGGAAAGAGCACCGATGTGTCGACAACTACGTCGTGTATGATTTTCAGGGACTTCAAATCGCTCTCCAGGCTGTGGCCCACCAACACAGTGTTGGCATGGAACATGGACATCAGCACGGCCTGTACATCGCGGAGCGTGCGCGTCTGATTGGCGAGCATGGCCTCCGTAATACCCGAGTAGCTGCAATGAACATTATTTATCATTTGTTGGGTTTCTTCGCCTTCCCCGAAACACCTACGTCGTATTGTAGTCCACAATCGGATTGTCCGGCTTGACCAGGGCATCATAAACGGTACGCCCGGTGATGTCCACCACGGTGACACGGGTCAGCTCTATGCCGTGCGTTGTGTAGCACATCTCGCAGTCCAAGGCGAAAATATCCTTCTTGGTGGCCACGTACTCCTCGTCCCGATCGATCGTCTTCACAAAGCAGGTCAGCTTGTCCGGGTCGTAGTAGTCGCTGACATGATAGTTGCCGTAGGTGCAGCCAGGAGTGCCTGCCGGCTGCTGGCAGCAGCGGTGCTGATTGTCGGTGAATCCCCGCCGATAGCCAGTGCTCTTGGGATGATAGTTACACATGTCGGTACCGTGACGGTCGTAGATGTCCAGGCTGAACACCTTGCCGCAACGCGAACAGTAGCGTTCGCTCTCGTTGGGTCGCCGATTTGGACGGCAGGCGCGTATAACCGCCGATCCGCGCTTCGCCCCCGGCCGGGGATAGCCGTTCTCCACCAATTGCTCGTCCGTCAGGCGCAAATCAAATACCATTTCGTAGGCTTTTTGTTCATCCAAAGCATCGAATGGTTCGCCGCTACCCGAGAAGCCCAGTTTTCTGCAAGTATTTCAAATATTTACTGAAGAAAACCATAACACAGGTCATGTAACCAATAGCATACTCCTTCTTCTCGACGCTCCAGGATGTGGTAAGGGCCCGCTTGCCGCCCAGCATCATCTCGTGGGACACCGTCTTGCAGGCTGTACTCGGCCGGTTACCAGCCTCCACGGCCTCCTTGCGCAGCTTGTTGATCGCCAGCATGCAGCTGTTCTTGTAAATGGCCGTCGTGTTGCATTTCTTGAACACGGCCAGCTCCTCCACCTGCGCCCGCTCCCAGGCGTCGGTCAGCTGCGGATAGATGACGGTGCAGTGCTTCACCATCATCTCGTAATACTGAATGCGCACGTTGTACGATATCTTGGAGCTGCGGGGCTCTAGCACGGTTGGCTTTTCGGCATTAAGCCCATTGGCGGCCGGGGCAGTCTTGTCCAGGGCAATAGTGGCCTTGTGTGCCACCCTGCCGATGCCCTTGAAGGACTGGGCTGGTGTGAAGGCGGGTTTCTTCTCGGCCTGCAGCTCCTCGATCTTCTTCTTGGCCCGCGCTATGGCCACTATGTTGGACACGGGAGCGATGCTGCGAGCTGAAAAAGGTAGAAAAGATAGGAAAGGTAGAAAAGAAAGTAGTTTTTACCAAGGCACATCGACTCACCTGAACGAACCGGTGGCGTGAGAGCACTTCGTGATATGAGGGGCGTGAGATTTGAGTTGACTTGCGCCTGACGCAGCTCCTCCTGAGCCTTGCGCACCCGCTCCTGAGCCTGACGCAGCTGCTCTTCGGCTGCCGCCGCCTCCTGCCTCTCTTGGCGGCGCATTTCCGCCCGCCGGTCGAAGATCGCTTGCATCGCATTGCGGATATGATTTGGTTTGCTCGCGGCCGCTGAAGGCGCCGCCACCGACCTGCTCTTGTCCGCGTTCTCATGGGCCACACGCCTCTTTTGCAGCGCCGCCGTCACCGCCTCTGTATAGGTATCGATGTCCGGGGAGGGAGCCTTGCGCTTGCGGGAGCCACCTGGTGCGTCTCCGCTATCGCCATCCGCTTCGGGCTTGTGCATCTGCGCAAATTTGGTCTCCAGCTCATCGAAAATCATCTCACACTGTCGCACGATCTCGCCCTCGGAGGTGTCCACTTCGAAGTCGATGTCCAGTTCATCTAAGTCTTCAGCTGGCTGTTGGGCAGTCATGTCTTCCTTTTCTACCTCCGGCTTGCTCTTGGAAGTGCCGGTGCTCTGGCTGGTTGAGCTGGAGCTGCTCTTTGATTTGGAGCGGGAACTCGAGGATCTGGAGCTGTGATGGCGACCCTTTGAGTCGGATGACGAGGAGCTGGTCTTGTGTCTGCTGCCAGAGCTCTTCTCATCGCTGTTCTGGTTGCTGCTAGAGGACTTCTTGGAAGAGGAGGAAGATTTGTGTTTGGAGGAACTAGAGCTAGAGGTGTGGCGCTCCTTCGAGCGATCCTTGTCACTGTGCGACGACTTGCGCTTGTCCTTCTCCTTGTCCCTGTCTGATCTCTCCTTTTCCCTGGCCTTTTCCTTTCTTTCTTTCTCTTTGTTCTTCTCTTTGTCCTTTTCCTTGTCCCTGCCTTTCTCTTTGTCCCTCTCCTTTAACTTATCTTTATCCCGCTCCTTGCTAGACTTGTGCTCTCGACTGTGCCTGTCCCTCTGGCCCTTTGGCATATCCTTTTCTTTTTCTATATCTAATGTCAAGGGCGCTTCCTCGATCTCAACTTGCATCTGTTCATCGATCTCCTTTTCGAGAACCGCCTGCCAGTCGTCATCACCGCCGTCTCCATTTGCGACGGACGGCTGGCCGGGCACATAGGTGGGGGCACTGTTCACAGCTACATCCGATTTCTTTTTCGCCGGAGATGCGTCTAGAGCCGGCTTTTCCGGATGGTACTCCAAGTTGGACTTCTTTTTGGGCGCGCTTAGCAGAATCTGGGGCAGCGGCAGGGAGAGAAGCTTGGGCGCCGGCTTGTACTCCGGTATGGGAGCAGCCTCCACATCGTCTGAAAGTCGGAGGCAGTAAGTAAGTGGTGAAATTCTCACTGCTAGTTCTCACCTTTGCGGGCGTGCTTGAAGTGACAAAAGGGACGACGGCAGGTCGCGACGTCGTCATCGCCCTCCTTGCCGTCAAAGTACGGGCAGAGAAATCCCTTGAACAGCCCCGTGGAGGGCAGCATACCGGAAGATCTCCAGAGTTGATTGCAGTAAAGCAGCGTCCAAACTTCCTTTTATTTATTCTCTGACTTTGCACTAGGGAAAAGCGAAGTCGAGCCGCTGGTCACACTTTCATCGAGCGGTCACAAACAGATGATATTTGCTAAGCAGCTGTTCCAGCCCAATTCAGCTGTTTAACCGGCGCTGCCAACTTCGTTCTAGGCATCAGTACATCTTAGCGGCCTATTTGCGGTCACATCGTGGCTCGTGACTTTTGTTTATAAAAAAATAATAAATATAGTGAAAATAATTACTCTTAATTATTAGCTGGCCCGTATAAGCCACATAACCGTGTAAAAGCACTAAAGATTTTAGTTTAATATTGCCTTGAATCGGCCCTGCTTTTTTCCCAACGGGTCTGTTGTTTGTAAACAATGGCTTTGGAATTAATTGATTTAATCTTTAATTAAAACGCTTATCAAGTGGCACAGTTATCAGCGCTAGCTGCAGAAGCGCATTTAATCCGCCAGCTTTGGAATTGCATGCCGCCGGCTAAAGTACAGTTCAGGTACAAAATTCAATTGTTTCTCTCCATATTGTTTATCAGAATCTGTATATGGAAATTATCATGGAGCTTATCGGACGCCGGCGATGTCTGCTCGCTGGAGGTAGAGTGCTGATGACTGATTAAACGCCGCCGCCGCCGCCGCTCTTATCGAACTGAGTCAGGTGGGCGTGGGAGGTGATCCCACGGTGCTCGCAATTGGAGGTTTGCTGCGCTATCAGCGCCCCCTAAACGGTTAGTCGAGCAACGGCAGTCTGGCGAATCGGGTGTCTTCGGCTGTAATAATTCCAACGAGTCCAAAGGTCAGTTGCCCGCCAGAGTTGTTCAGTGATTTCAGCGGTAAAATATGAGCTTATTGCGAATAGGACATATTTATGAAGCAGCTTTTTCCGGGAGAGAAACACGGACTTTGTACTTCTGATGATAATCTGCTTTCTACCTGGAAAAAGCAAAAGAGTGTCAGACTTGGCCTAGACACCTAAAAATTTAGTGTCCTGTTAGCTTGGTATGCCGTATCCTGTATAATATTTGCGGGGAGTTAAGTTCCCTGATAGTGGAGGGGAATTTATAGTTTTTATTATGGATTTTTAAGTGCAGACCTTTGGACCCGCTGACCACTAAAGTGATTCCCGATATGATTGGCTTTCTAATCTCCACATAGGCCTCTATTGGTGGTCACCACATGCAAACTGGGTACCTAATCTCGACATACGCCTGCTCTTACCCGCAGATAAGCCACCACCATGGATCGGACCAGTCTATACTTTCAGGGCAAGGATGACAAGAATACTTACGACTTTGATGAGACGCTGCCCCCGCTGCCTCTGCCCGAGCTGAAGGACACCATGGAGCGGTACTACGCCTGCATCCAGCCCTTCGCAACCAAGGAGGAACTGGCTGAGGCTCGGCGGGCCATCGATGAGTTCCAGAACGGCGTGGGCATCCAGCTGCATGAGCAGCTGAAGAAGCGGGAAGCCAGCATGAAGAACTGGCTGGGCACTTGGTGGGAGGACTATGGCTACCATCTTATCCGCATGCCGCTGCTGCCCTACCAACTGATGTCCATGCCAGCCCAACTGGAGATGGTGGGCGTGCCCGAGACTCCGGAGTACATGCTCAAGGTAAGGCGACAGGACTGCGATAACTCGAGATGCCTTATTACATGTTTATTTACGCAGAGCTTGGCTCGGCACATCTATCACACGCTGGAGTTCTGGGACCTCACGCGCACGTCCAGCATCAAGCCGCTCTCCTCGAACGGCGGCAAGATCAAGTACTCTTCCGCACTGTACAAGCGCTTCTTCTCCACGTGCCGTGTTCCGGGCGTGGAGCAGGACCACATCGAGAAGCACTTCCTGACCAAGGACGAGGGAAAGACGCCCTCGCACATCCTCATCTCCGGCAAGGGCAGACAGTTTATCCTAAACGCTGTGCACGAGGACGACACTATTCTCACGGCACCCGAAATTCTCGTGGCCCTGCAGAGGCTGCGCAGCATCTTGGACTATGAACCCGAAGGCGACTGCGTGCCAATGCTGAGTCACGACGATCGCACAACATGGGCCAACAATCGCAACCGACTGATAGAGGTATCCGAAGCCAACAGAGAGACACTGCTGCTGGTGGAGAGCGCCAGCATGGAGATTTGCTGGTACGAGCAGTCGCCAAAGGATTACGAAGAATCCTCGCAGCTGGGCCTGTTCGGTGACCTGCATTCCCGGTGGGCGGATCGCAGCAGCAGCATCATCGCCTTCCGCAACGGACGCTTCAATTGGACGGGAGAGCACAGCTGCTACGACGGCACGGTCAGCATCAGCTTTGCCACATTTATGCAGCTGAGCTTTATGGAGGTGCCAGAACCGGATTGGTCCGAGGCCGAGCACTCGAAGGTGGTGGAGGTCAAGGAGCTCCAGTTCCAGCTGGATGACTCACTCAAGAGCGAGATTAAGCGGGTTCGCAAGGAGGTGGATGACAGGGTGAGTAAAGCAATTGCAGCCCAATGTAATGGCTATACTATATATATTATATGTCAATATCTTATGCTTAGGGCATTGATGTGACAGTCACCTTCACCGTATTCGATGATTACGGCAAGGAGTTTATGAAGACCCACCGCCTGCACCCCGACTCCTTTGTGCAGGTCGTGATGCAGTGGACCTACTACCAGATGCATCAGGAGTAAGTTCTACGCTTGACTTGACATTGATCCCAACTGGCAGCTAATGAGTTTCCTCTCCAGAATCGCTCCCACCTACGAGACCGCTCTGATGCGTCAGTACTACAACGGTCGAACGGAGACCTTGCGTTCCTGCACCGGTGCCGTGGCGAACTTCTTGCGGGCCTCCTCCAACAAGCAGGTGGGCGACATGGTTCTGGCCAGGGCATTCCGTGCTGCCGTGGATGACCACAAGCTTTTTATGAACGAAGCGCGCAAGGGTAATGGCATCGACAGACACCTCTTTGGGCTGTGGTGTGCCGCATACGAGAACAAAATGGAGATTCCCGCCTTTTACGATGATCCCATGTACACGAAGAGTGGCGGCGGTGGCAACTTCGTTCTCTCCACCAGCACGCTCGGGTTCACGGCCAACGTTGGCTATGTGGCGCCCATGCTGTTCGACGGCTACGGTGTCTTCTACTCGATAACCTCCGATGCGTAAGTAGGATGCTCTATTTTTTAATTATTTATTATTAATTCGTTTTGTTAATCCCTACAAGCGTGTACATCAATACCACCATCGGGACAGCATCAAGACCAGCGCCCGTAAGTTCAACAATGTCTTCAAGGACTCATTCCGACGCATTAGTGTTCTCCTGGAGCAGCTAGCCAAGGAGTCCAAGCTGTAAGGAGTTTACCTAGTAGTAAGGCAGGATTAAATCCGAATTCATGTCGTAACCCACTGCACTTTTCTCGATTTTAATTAGCATCTGATATTCCCTTTCTTAAGTATCTTTTTTTATACTGATCTTTGCATAAATCCTTTATTATTTCTTGCCATTTTTTGTATAGCAGTTAAGATCACACCAATATGGTCCGTATTTTGCGTATTAAGAGTGGGAAAGTCAAATCGTAACCAACATCGAGAATTGTGTCACTTTTAAGGTAGTTCGTAAGCTAGTGTAAAACAATAGACAACGTTCGCAGCTTCGTGTTAAGCGTTTATTCAAATTCAATTTCCATTAGTTTACGCAATTACATTTCACACGATAAATCTCTTGTTTCAACTCTAAAATGCGGCTAAATAAGCTAAGCGCCTCGCCGCCAAAATACGTCCAGCAGGCGCTCGCCTTCAACACAATCAGCGAGCGCCGCACTGTTGCTGGTCCTAGATACTACATACAAATTAATGGGAGCTTGCGCCGGATTATATATATATTCATATCTCCTATATACGTAGGTCTGACGTTAGTAAGTTCGATTATCTGGGGAGCTAAATGCTAATTACAAATGGTTCTTACTGCGAAGCTACAATTCATGGAGTTCGTCGGATCCCAGACCCGAGGGTAGAGCTAGTGGGGGAAAAAAATGTTTAGATGAGCCGGAGCCGGAGCTGAGTTGGAGCTAGTGCGGCGGTGCGTGATAGTAGCCGGCGTGCGGCGGCAGCGGCAGCATCCCGTAAGCGGACGAGGGGGAAGCTGGAGGAGCCATCCTCTGACCTCGCCTCTGCTGTTGCTGCGGCGTCGACATGCCAGCGTACACCTCCACTCATTCCTTCACAGTGGCCGCCACCGGCTGAAGGTTCTGCTCGGCCGCCGGCGGAGTGGCCGCTTCCTCCTTGGCTGCACCTCCTCCAGCACCGGCACCCTCGCCGCTGGCCTGGAACGCCGACGGCCGCGCCACGAACATATTGTCAATGATATGATCAATGTTATCCGAATTGCCCTCCTCCTTGGCCCCGCCCGGGGCTCCAGCCTTCGTCTTGTGCTTCTCGGAAGGCGGCAGGATGGGAATAGCATTGGTTGGACGACGCTGGGGCAGGGCAGCTGGTCGATTAGCGGTCTGGGCCGGCGGCACAAAGTAGGTTGTGCCACCGACGGTATTATAGTTTTGGTAGGGTTGTGCAGCCTGGGCTGCGGGTGGCGCCTGGGCGGGTGCCGGCGTCGGCTGCGGCACGACCACCGGCGGCGCTGCCTGTGCATAGGCCACCGCAGCGGTGGTGGTGGGCAAGTAGGCGGCACTGGCCGGATTCACATATGGTGCTTGGGCTACAGGCACGGACACGGGCACTGTTACTGGCACTGGCTCCGTTCCGGTCACATAGTAGGGCGCTGGCTGCGCCTGTGGGTACGCGGCTGTCGGTGCTGCGAGTGGCTTTGGTGGCGCTGGCACCGACCCCGGGGCAGTGGGTCCCAGTTGCATGGTCTGCAGCTGCGCCTGCAGCTCCTGCTGCTGGAAGGCGATTTGCATCAGCACGTGAGGGTCCTGGATCATGATCTGAGAGGGTTGTGGTTGCTGCTGCTGAAGGTGAAGTTGCTGCTGCAGCTGTTGCTGCTGCTGCTGCTGCTGGTCCGCCAGGTGCTGCGAGGCCTCCTGTTGGGATCGTCGCAGGCTGGAATAGCGCTTGGGCGCGTTACGTTGTTCCTGGTGCAGCTGCGGCTGCGGCGGTTGCTGCGGGCTTTGGCTGGCCAGCGAATGCATCTGGACACTGCCCACGTGGCTGGGATCGTTCCGCTGCTGCACTTGTTGCAGGCGCTGCGAGAGGTTCGTGGTGGAGAGTGGAGTCTGCGGCTGATGTGGCGGCTGTCGCTGCTGCTGCTGCTGTGGCTGCTGATGCTGCTGCTGCTGGTGCTGAGGCTGCTGCTGTGAGTGCTGCTGGTTAGAGCGTGGAGTCGCCTGCTTCTGGTTGCGATTGTCCGGCTGCTCGCGTTCTCTCTCACGATCGCGCGGCTGCTGACCACGAACAGACTTCTTGAATTCCATGGCATTCTGTCGGCCCGGACCGCCGTTCATCCGCCCAAAGTTGCGGTTCTTGGACTCACGATCCCGATCACGTTCGCGTTCACGCTCCCGCTCTCGCTCCCTTTCGCGCTCTCGCTCCTGGGATCTGTTTGGATTGGAGGTGCTGGCCACGCTTTGCTGTTTGTCCACACCCACGCCTCCTCCAGCACCGCCAGAGCGTCGGTTCTCTTTCTCCTCCCGGGAAGAGGAGGTTCGTGGCCTGCGGGGCTTGCGCTCGTTGAGGGCCGGGAAGTCCTGCGGTCGCGGCGGCTTTCGCTCCTTATTGCTGGCCTTGAGATAGGCCTGCTCGTCCTCCCAGTTCCTTGAGTATTTGCTCGGACCGCGTGTGTACCGGCGACGCCGTCGGGCGCGAGGCGGTGCGTCCTCATTTCGAATATCGTAGCCGTAGGCCTGCAGCAGCTCGGCCCGTGACTTGGGCGCCTGCTCGCTGGCCTCGAAGCGGTCGTGAGACCAGCGATCGCCGCCCGACGCTGGCTGCCACTTGCGCATGGTCTTGGAGGCCTGTGAGATCTGTGGCGTCTGGCCAGCGGGTGTGCTTCCAGCTGCAGCAAGTCCATTGAGCTCGCCGTTCGGCTCCGGCTGCGCTTGGCCAGCGCCGTTGTCGGGCTCCACAAGAACGTCGCCATCACCGGTTTCAGCCGTCCGGTCGTCGTGCTCATAGAAGGTGCCCCGCTTGGGGATGTACTGCGGATTGCTTCGGTCCTCGTCAACCTTCTTCTGCGCCTCGCTGTCAGCGATAGACCGATCTTGAGCGTGCTCCGCCTCGCCATCGTCCGTCTCGCTGCCCACGTCCTCGTCCTCCTCGTCCGTTTCCGTCTCCTCCTCGCTGCCGCTGGCACTGCCACTTCCGCATGCGCTCTCGTCGTCGTAATCCTCGCCGCCCTCCAGATCGCTCGCCGTGTCGTATTCGGAGTCGTGCGGATGCGAGTTCGAGCTGGGCTCCTGCGTGGGCGAGGTGCCTGGCTCCACGTCCGCCCCTGCCCCCTCCGTCGTGGGTGATTCCAACTCACTGGTGCTCGGAGGCGTGGCCAGGGGTATGTCGGTCGGCGGTGTGGCCGTCGGTTTCTCCACTTCGGCCATCGTGGGGATCTCTTCTTTTTTCCTCGCTGCTGCTGCTTCTGCTTCTCCTGGGAATGGTATTCTTGTTGTCACTGGGAGAGCTCCACTATCGCCCTCCCACTCTCTACTTACGTGCGAATCCTCGCTCGGGACTAGGTTTCTACGAAGTCTACTTTTAGGTCAGTAAAATATTTAAGTAAAACCGAGTTTTTAGGCGAATTTTCTCGACAACAACGCAATCAGAAAATAGAAAGTGTCTAGGGTTACCTTTCTCCTCGCCGCAGTGTTGCGAAATGACGCAAGCGTGAAAACGTAACAGCAGGGCGAGAGAACGTATAAGAGTGGCTTACGTTACTAGAACGTACTTTGAAGCCCTGTTAACAACCCTGTAAAACCCTATATTGCACAGTCCAGAGTCCTCTGCCCAGAAATAAAGAAAAATATCTTGAAAACCCCTTATAAATTATTTCATAAATTTAATATTAAAATATATTAATATTTGGGAAGTTATTTTATAACCTTTATATTTGTATATCAAACGAATAGTTTTATATATTTATTTAATTCTTATCTTTGTATTAAGAAATTAGAAAGAGTATTATAAAGTGGCTTGCACATAAATAAGAGATCCACTGCATCTTCCTGTCGAAGTCCTCATTGCCGAGAGGATTCCGTTGACATAAATTTACACGTTATGAATAAATATTTGCAAATTTAAGTAAAATAGCTATCTCTAGTAGATTCTAGACTTTCTATTGGGATTCATAAAAAATCGAGCTCTTATTAGATGTGGCGTATGTTGGTCGGTGGTATAACCCCTTTCCAAAGGATAATACTTATGGGCTTATCCACTTTTGGTAACCCGAGGCTTAAGCTAGTAGCTGCTGTATTCATAAAAGAAAATGATAAATGCCGCTAATACATTTAAGCTTATTGGTTTAGTGTGGTTAAAGTTTTCAACTGTTTTACCGTATTTTACCCACCTCGCACGGTCACACAGCTGTCGGAGCGAGAGCGGAAGAAAGACTTGCAGTAAAAGGGACGGTTTAATTAATTGATTCCGAGTCAAGTCTGAGCAATTCTCCGCAGACACAGAACACAGCAAGATGTCAAAGTTTCTGGGCGTGCCGCTGAAGAAGCCTTCGGAGGTGGACGTGATTAAGCCACTGAACAACCTCATCCAAAGCACCTACAATGGGGCGTCTGAGGAGGAGAAGGCGAAGTACGCGGAGGCAGTGAATGAGTTTTCCAAACAACGCAATACGGCGATTTGGAAGTTCTTTGAGAAGTACGAGGCCTCGCTGGAAGTGGTTTACGCGTGAGTATTCCAGGAATCTCTTTGTTTAGGGCCTTTTCCCGGGGCTCTCCGCCCCATGAGTCACCAGCCTCCACACACAGCGGAGTCGGGGCTAATCACACACATAGCCAGCTCTGTGGGGGCACCTGTGTGCGTGCCCGTGACCAGACGTAAACAAGCTCTAGGATGACGTCGTCGCTAATTGATATTGTTGGCTGGTTTTGTTACCTCTGGCTCTTGTTTCCGCAGCTATTATGACCAGATCTGCGCTTTGGAGACCAAGATATCGGTTAGCGAACTCCAGATACCCTTCAAGTGGAAAGATGCCTTCGACAAGGGCTCCATTTTCGGCGGCAAGATCAGCCTCAGTGAGTGTGATTCATCCGCTAGTCCCCCGCCATTTCACCACTAACCTCCGACTTCCTCCTCCGCAGCGCACACCTCGTTGATGTACGAGAAGGTCTGCGTGCTCTTCAACATTGCCGCCCTGCAGAGCAGCATTGCGGCCAACCAGGAGCTGGACACGGATGAGGGCCTCAAAATGGCCATCAAAATGCTCCAGCAGAGTGCCGGCATCTTTCAGTACCTGAAAGGTGCCACACCGGCGGCAGTGCCATCAGAGCCCACACCCGATCTTAGTCAGGATACGCTGATTGTGCTACAGGCGCTGATGGTGGCCCAGGCCCAGGAGGTGTTCATCCTCAAGGCCATCAAAGGTGAGCTGAAAATGTTCAAGACAATCACGTGTCTAATATAAACTCGAAATCGAGTATATTTACTTAGTCATCATGCAACAAACTCTTATCTCTTCTGGAAGTCATTCCCCTACCTCAGTTTTGTTTAATAAATAATTTGATTGCTACCAAATTTACAGACAACATGAAGGAGCAGATTGTCGCCAAGCTGTGCTGCCAGGCTGAGGAGTTTTACGCCGATGTGCTGCGCGCCATGCAGAAGGAGTCCGTGCGCAGTCTGTGGGAAAAAGAGTGGATACCAACCATTGCCGGCAAGCAGGCTGGCTTCCATGCCCTCACCCAGCTCTATCAGAGTCTCGTCTGCCGCGCATCCAAGAAGATCGGCGAGGAGATCGCCCGCCTGCGCAACTCGGTCGATCTGTTCAAGGCGGCTCAGTCGCGCGGTGGAAACGAGACCTACTTGGATGAGTACTTCAGCCGCGCCAAGCGTAACTTGGCCGAGTCCACCAAGGACAACGAGTTCATCTACAACGAGATGATCCCCGAGCTCAGCACGTTGGCCTCGCCGGGCAAAGCCCAGTTGGCCAAGCCACTGCCCATCGGTCATCCATTGGCGGCCAATTTTAAGGACATCTTCAGCGGCCTGGTGCCCGTGGAGCTCCATCGCGCCCTCACTGCCTCCGATATGCGCCGTAACGAGATTGTCAATGTGGAAATTATGAAGCTGCGTGAATCCACGCAGACCCTGAATGCCGTGCTGGCCAGCTTGAATCTGCCAGCAGCCGTGGAGACGGCCGACGGCAACAGTGGACTGCCTCCTTCGCTCAAGGATAAGGCCACAGAGGTGCGTGAAAAGGGCGGCATTGAGAATGTGCAGACGCTGCTCAAGGATCTGCCCGAGCTGCTCAATCGCAACCGAGAGATCCTGGACGAGACCGAACGTTTGTTGGACGAGGAACGTGATTCGGACAACCAGCTGCGGGCGCAGTTCAAGGAGCGCTGGACGCGCATTGGCTCGGATAAGCTGACGGAGATGTTCCGCACCAACGCCAAGAAGTACCGCGAGGTCATCACCAATGCCATCGAAGCCGACAAGGTCGTACGCCAGAAGTTCGAGGCCAACCAGAAGGGCATCCAGCTGCTGTCGCTGCCGCCAGATCAAATCCAGCAATCCCTGCCCTCGGCCAGCGGCAGTGTGGATCCCAACTGCTCCAGCGTGCAGCGGCTCAAGAAGCTGATGGAGGATGTGGAGACCATCAAGGCGGAGCGCGAGGCTATCGAGTCTGAGCTCAAGGCGGCCACGTTTGACATGAAGGACGAGTTCCTGCTGGCCCTGCAGAAGGATGGTGCCATCGATGAGCCCGCCCTGTCCTTGGCCCGCATCGGCCAGGTGCTAAATCCACTGCAGCAGCAGGTGCGCGAGAGCTTGGAGCGTCAAAAGTCCTTGGTAGCCGACATCCAGAGCGCCCACGGTGCCTTTGTCTCAGAGACTGGCAGCTGCGGTAGTTCCCGGGACACCTTGTACCAGGAGCTGGCCACCGCTTACGACAGCTACATAGAGCTCTCCGGCAATCTGCAGGAGGGCACGAAGTTCTACAACGACCTCACCCAGCTCCTGGTCGTGTTCCAGAACAAAATCAGCGATTTTGTGTTTGCCCGCAAGACGGAGAAGGAGGAACTGCTCAAGGATCTGACCACGGAGTCGAGTCGCCAGGCCTGTCCGGCCACCCCGGCCCTGCCTTCGCACTACGCCTCCACCTCGGGCAGTGGCAGCGGTAGGCTGACTCTGGTTAACTCTTAGCTATGATTTTAATTGCATTTCGTTTCCCCTCAGATATTCCAGCTGGTGGCGCACCACCACCCAATGTGCCAGCAGCCACAGCGGCTGCGGCCAATATTCCGTATCCGGCCCAGGTCCATGGTATGCCGGTGCCGTATGGAGCCCAGCCGGGTATGCCATATCCAGCCTACGTACCAGCTCCGATGCCGCAGAGCTTTAATCCGTACGCCACCTTGCCCTATCCTGGAAGTGAGTATCCTTGACCTAACTTAAGGATTTCAGACAATGGCAAACTCTTCTTGCAGACTATCAGTACCAAGGCTTCCCGCAAGGACCTCCGCCCGGCCACTATGGCACCTATCCAGGCAGCTATGCCAATCAGCAGGGAGGTTATCCCAACCAGAAGCCACCCGGCTGGTAAATAGCCATCAGCAGCCGCCCTTATTTATGTCCTCATGTGTGCTTGGCAGAGCCTCAGACGAGTCTGGAGATAGCGAGGAGACGGGACGCATGGTATTCGGCATTTAATGCTCCTTGTTTTGGTTCTGTTTGGAATTGTTGACGGCTTAAAGGATTTTAATCTCACATATGCAACATTATTATCACGTATCACAATAAATGTTCTTTCCTAGAGTTGGTTGTGGGTTTTTCTTTCACTTTCACCCTGGCGCAGTCTGCGGAAGAACTCCCGCTTCATTCCAGCAATCACTCGGGGCGCACACATGCTGCTGACCAGTAACTCCCAGGTGGAGCTCATTGGACTGGTTTCCGACGGCGTGGCATCCGCGCGATGTCGTTTCGCGTTGCTTTTTAGGAGCAATTTGAACTCCTCAGCGGGCATAACGTCTAGGGGACGTACCGTATGGTTGATGCTAGTCAGCAAGCGTCGGTAGTCCGCCTGGCTGAGGTATTCGGTGTCCCAGAGCTTACGGCTGCTCTGTCCGCTCTCGGCATTGTTTACAGCCTGCTCGAACTGGGCATAGAGAGCGCTGGGCGTGGCGGAGATGTCCCCCAGTTGGTTGGGATTCAGCAGGTACTGCTTCAGCTGTTCGCTCTCGCCCTTAACGAAGCTCTCCACAATGTGCTTGACCAGAAACTCGTCCAGGGCCAGGTCCATGTCGTCCTTGAGCGGCACCCAGTAGTTAACGCTCAACGATGTAGACTTCGCCTCCACGTAGTGCCACCAGTGGCGCGGAACGATGAGAACATCGCCCGCCTGCAGGTTGCAGTGGTAGGCCTGCCTGCCCAGTGCCTCGAACTCCTGCATCCTCTCGGGATCGGGCGCATAGAAGTTCTCCAGGCAGTAGACACTGGACTCCTCGTAGGGAACACGCGTGCTCTGCAGCTGCGTGTCGGGCGGGAAGAGCAGCCAGGACTTGCAACCGTGCACCTGCACCACGATGTTCACGCCGAAGGTGTCGTAATGGCATGGAGTGTTGGCCTGCTCTGATCCCAGCCACAGAGAGAAATCGTTGCCGTGCTCCGGGAAGCCGAAGCGGGAGAAATCGATACCCTTTATGCAATTGGCGGGAATCTCGTTAGCCCTCTTGTACTGGTACGCCGCCCAGTGCGTGTGCTCCTCCTCCAGGACGCCGTACTCGCGTAGGAACTGCTGCATGCGGAGGGGGCTGCTTCTTCGCTTGCGCTCCCACTGCGGCGTCTTGGTATCCGCCAGCGCCATCAGTTCAAAGGCAGGCGGATTGGGAGTCTCCAGGTCGAAGCGCTCGCACCAGTCGTGCAGTGAGCCCTCGAAGCACTCCCAACCCAGCGGAAAGTGGTCAAGCACCAGTGGCACGCGGGTGTTTAGGATGAGATCCCTGAGTTTCGCGCTCTGTGACATGTCAATAATTTTTACTTTAGTTTTGTATCAGGAATTACAACACGTGAAGTGCGAGGTTGTCCGATGGCTAATTTATAATTTTTGTATCATAATTTTTAAAATAAAATGTTTCAAAAGTCTTGGTTTTTAACAGTGTGCGGTGTGACCGCCAGACTTTTAGTTCACAATGCTAAAACTTGAATGGGTCTTAGTATTGGAGTTGCCATACTTTTCGAAAAAACCGGCCGCTTTATTCTTTTTCCGTGCTTTCCGTCATAATAATAGCCCCTGGTGCATGTGAGGCATGCGAGAATTTCCGTGAAAAAGGCCGAATACCTTCCAAAATGGTTAAGGAATGCTCATGAATGCTAATTTTGTCGACTTTATGACCAGAACGTAAACTTATTAGCTGTTATAAAAAGTCGAATAGCTATCGACGCTGTTATCGAATATTACCGTACGCGCCAAATTGAAATTTAAGCTTTATCTTTTCTTAATTGCTGGAATACTTAAACTATCGAATTTATTTAAAGGAATATTAAAAAATTTCTTAAATTAAAAGTAACCCTTTATAGAAATCATAAAATATATTAAAACGCTTCGAAAGATTCAATAATTGAATCACCATTACTCTCACATTCCCTTTCAATCAATCCCCAACTACCAATTTCTTGCTCTGCACAACTGGAGGAGAAGCGAAGGCAATTCCAGGTTCTAGTTTCTGGAGCGCAATGTAAATACGATTAGGCAAAATGTTAGTTTAATTAGTAAGAATTTCGGAATTACATAATTGCAATCAAGATTGCGTGAGGAACTCGTTCTGCAGATCAAGTTGTCCAGGGGTGTTGCAGCTAGACCGCCGCATTGCGTCGCACGCAAACGAGAGAGAGTCGTCGCCTACCGTGGTCTTGTTTCGAGATCGGTTCGGTTCGGTTGGGTTCTTAAGACTGGGCAACACTTTTAGATAATTATTTTGATATGACAAGCGGAAATGGCGTTAACAAGTAGCAACTTCTGGCTCTGAATCCGACTGGTACTGCGACTAGCATAGCCTTGTAGTTGTGGCATTTGTTAGCCGACATTTGATTGCCAGGACGGTTATCTGCCTAGCATCTTCGTACAGCCATTTCACCTGATGATGGCCATAAAAAATCAATGAGCCACGCCACCCATACCCATCCTCCATCCATCCTTCGTTCTCTATCCAATTCGCAGTCGCAGTCCCAGTTGATGGCATTTGTCATAAAAGTGATTTATGTCTCATTCGCTGGCTCGCTGCCTGCAAAACTACAAGTCATTAAATCTACTTAAGCCGCGCACTCAATATGCCACAGACTCTACAGGCCACGGATACGGGTGAAAAGTTCAACGCACGTGAGTCAGCAGAGGCCGAGTTGGGACAGGAAGGCATAAGCCGCAAAAACAATTATGCACCAGAGTCGCCAAAAAAAAAGAAACGACGGCAAGGGAAGAACAACATTATTTATGCGGCCGTTTGGAGGTGTGCCGCCTGTCTACCCGACTTTTTGTCGTTGTTATTATCATTATCGCTGTTACTTATTGCGACTTGGCGCTGGCTTATAAATATGTATCTGTATCTGTATCCGCATATCTGTCTGCCGCTTTATCTGCCGAATGAGAAACTGCGCATGCGCACGCTCGCCCCGCTTCCGTTGCTGCCAGAGCAATCTTCCCATAGCGCTCAGTCTTGGAACACGCCCTGGCTTAAAGCCTCTTATGTAATTAGCCAGCTTTCCCAGACTGTTCCGCTGCCTGGGCTTGTGTCTTTGTCGTGACAGCAGCCGAAAATTGCCAGCCACTCACCTTGCTCCACCTCCGCAGCATTGTTTTGATTGCGATTTACCTCTGTCAAAGTCAATAAACTTTTGGCAGACAGTTCTGCCTTTGTTTGAGCCGGATTGCATTTAAAAATCAGTCAATATTTATTTATCAAAACAAAATCGTTCATGCACTAAACCTAGCTTGATATTTGCCATAATTTATTGCCTTGCCGTAGATGCTTAGCTAAAATGCAGCTTGGGCTGGGTTATAAGGGAATTAACTTCATTGCTTACAGGTTCAAAGGATATGTCATTATTTTGTGAAAATCCGATATTCGTAGAAGTATGTATGCTAAGCTTTTCAACCTCCTTTAAGATTGTTTTTAGATATTGTCATTGTAATTCCCGAAAATAAAGTTAATCTAATACGAAAATAAAGAAAAGAACGCAGATATTTAAATATCCAATTAGATCATATTACTTATTTTCCTTGCAGATATGAAGCCCCCTTGAACCAGCCCAACTCTGTTATTGTATTTATTGCCGTTTTATAAAAATAGACTTGACCCCAAAACTGTTTCACAGTCCTTGGATATGGTCGGGGTAGCTCGGAAATGCTTCCAAGCCCGAAACTGGACGGAAGTAGGGGATAGAGATGTCTCCCCTGAAAAAGTGTGGAAATAGAAAACCCTGCACCGCGCAGTCTTTTGAAGGTATTTTCAAATGGCCCGGCTGCACTAACCGGATTACGAGATGATGTTCTGGTAGAATTGCGGCTTGCTCTGGTGCTCCTTGATGACGTAGAAGCCCTTGGGCTTACCGTTCCCCGCAAAGTACTTGTGGAAGCTTTGCTTACTGACCGCCTGCGAGGGAGCGTAGTATGTCGGCGATTTGGGCTTCAGGGACTTGCGGTACTTGGACTTTCCGCTGCCCGCACTAAAGCCCTTCTCAGCGGTCTCGTTCTCCCAAGGTTGGCGCCAGGTGGGCACGCTCTCGATGTCCAACAGCCTGTTGCGATCCGCTGCGGAGACGTGGGCAAAGTGGGGCTTCTTGGCCAGCGCCTGCTTCAGGACCGGCAGGTTCCAGTGGTAGATGCGGCCCGGTCGTCCGTTGGAGCTGAAGGGAAACGAGACCTGCAATTGAAAGCGCACTGATTAGACAACATTACCCGGGGAATGACTCTGGCATGGGGAACTGGAGACTAGAGACTGGTACTGGCATTGGCAGTGGCACTGGCACTGGCTCTGGCTCTGGCTCTGGACTGGCGTCCCATAAATCAGCCGTGCTCTGGCGTCTAAATCAGGCCCACTACTAGCCGGCGGAGTGGCTCAAACAAATTGCATTTTTAATTGAGGCTCGGACTTGGTTAATGGCCTGCATATTAATTTCTGGTTCAGGCGGCATATCACTCCACCAGGAGTCGTGAGAGCGTAATAATTTTCGTGCCAGTGCCACTGTTACTGTCTCCATCTCCGTCTCCGTCTCCGTCGGCTGGTGGCCAGTCCGACATTCCCTGACATTGACACTTGCCGCATTAATTCTGCAGCAGCAGCAACAAAGGCTATGTATTTGCGGCTTGGAATGCTGCAGTTGACATGGAATGAGAGCTCTCTGGACTAACCGATACCCCGTGCAGAGCTGACCCTATCTGCTGGTTATTTATAGGACAGCGGGCCGTGCCCAAGATACCCATTTTGGGCAATAGGCTACACGCACACGCATAAAAATAGCTGCAACTGCAGGCCTGCAGTCGCATGTCCAAGAGCTTTGGCTCAGACAACGGTCTTGGTCGTGGTCTTGGTCTGGGTCTTGGTCTTCTCCCATGTCGGCCGCTGCCATCGGCCCAAATGGGTAATCCACTTCCACTTCTTCTCGGCTCTGTTCTCAGTTCTCCGTTTTGCAATTTGTTTTATGCGCATGTGCGGCGATGTTTATCGCGGTCTCAGCCAGGCCCAAACCTGGCCGGATTGCTGGCAGCCTGGAGCTGAGCCGAGCCGAGAACAGAGCCGAGAGCAGAGCCAGTTCTGGCCAAGGGGAGTGCTTTGTGTGTGTGTCTATGGTGTAACCTAATGGAATCCCGTTTACCTTTTTCCCGTTAGCTTTCAACGCCGACGCCTCAGCAACCGATGGTGTGCTTGATGTTGTTCGTGCTGCGTCCGATGTTGCGGCTGCTGTTGCCATCTTGTTGGGTGCCTTACCCGTCTTGTCGCTGGCCGGGTGATCCGTCAGCGCATTCTTCGCAGCGGGTCCTGCATAGTAGTGCATATTTGGCGGCAATTTGATGATGAACATGTGTGAATCATCGCGCGAGGCGTGGCGGCGTGACTCAACCGCCAGGCGCTTCCTGTTGTGGCTATTGGGCGCCTTCACCTTCATGAAGCCCATCTGGCTGCAACGACCACAAGGTTCGGATTGGTGTAATAGAGGTTAGTCGCGGGGCAGGGAGTGAAATGGAGAGGTGCCGAGTGGCCTGTCTGGCAAACGTTGTAAGCGTTTTCCATGAATATTTCATTATATAATTTATGGCTAGCAAGAGGAGTGAGTCGCACTGGTCATGCTGCTTTAATTAAGCCCCAAATAAGAGGCGTGCACTGGCTGGCCCCTCCTCCCTCTTGCAGTTGAAAAAATAAAGCTATTATACTAAGAGTTGGTTCTTGCATTTTATTTATTACCTTATTACTTTAATGCGCTAAGTTTCTTTTCTTTGTCTTCCCCCATTAAGATGTTAATATATAATTCTGGTAGGACTTATCCAACCTGCATTTTAAGATTAAACCTTACACAGTTGGGTGGCTTTTCTCCCTGTGTGGTTACTCACCTGAGTAGCTTCTTGTTCAGGCCGTGAGCACTTCTGACCAGCTGCTTGGGCTTCTTGGTGACCGGCAGGTGAATCGTTCCGCGGCGCCTCTCCTGCCTCTTGATCTTGTGCACATGCGCCACATCCTTGGCCGGAGCTGGCGTTGCTACCGCTGCCGATCCCGCTTGGGATCCTGATCCCGTTCCTGAAGCCATGGCAGCTAGACACAGGAGGCAGCAGAACCTGCGGGAGTAGAGTGGAATAAAACAACTTTTATGGCCATCGTTTTATGTGCTGGCATAGCTCGTTTTATGTGCGAAATTCTGTAGGGGATAAGCCTGCCGGGCTGCGGTTCGATTAAAGCCTTCGACCAGGGTTCAGGGTCGTTCTGGCGGCGGCACTCACTTTGACAGGTGAGCCGGACGCCGAGGTCTTAATTTCGAGTCGTTGTTTCTTTTGTTCGCTGGGTCGACGGGGGTAACCAACTCCACAGCTCAACTTTAAATAGATGTATCGCCTCCCCTTTCCCGATTGAAACTGAAAACCACTACTTGCTGTTGCTGGAGCTCTTTTCCAGCTCTGGAGTGTCAAGTAATAATAAGGAAGAAAGCGGAAAACGAAGCAGATAAAAATGCAAATAGGCACGTACAATTACACCAGTGTGGGCCTCCGGAGGTGGGAACTCCGCGAGGCCTGGGCTCCCATTAGAGCCAGCTGAAGATGCAATGCCATCACCGATAGCGATACCGATACCGATACCCACAAAGATGCCTTTAAATACGACATTATGTGATTATATTCGTGGACTTTCAGCAGGTCTTGAGGTCCCTATCGGCGACTTTGTCAAGCCAAATGCTATTGACCGACTAAGCATAAGAGTACGAGTTCGACTCCGGCCTCTCGGCGGTCTCCGCTCGTTACAAATTATAATGGAAATTGGCTGGGTTTTATGCAATAAATGTAACCGAAGGCCAGGCGACGTGCCCGGCATCCCGAGCCAAGTCTTAGGCCCCACGGAGCTTCACGGAGATAATGCATTCAAAAAACAACTGCACATAGGCCAGGCCTTAGAAGCCGGCCAAGAAGCTGCATAAATTGCGAGTGCAAGACAGCAAGGAAACTGTGCCTCCGGGCGGGATTAGAGACCAGGCTCCGTCGGGAGCTGATGGATGGTATGTGGGGCCAATCGATTCGCTGGATTGCAAATCCATGAGAGCCGTAGCCCAATCGAAAGCGCCCAAATCAACACGTACTTAGCAGTGGCCACCACATGCTGCTGCCATCGTTTGGATGGAGTACGAGTACGAGGTGTCCCCCATCCACCCAATTCCAGTCAAACCAACACCCCAGGCTGGGCTTGTCCTGCTCCTGCTGGTGCTGTTGTCCTCTGTGTCTGCGCTGTGGTTTTTGTGGCCATTTTCATGTTAACTTTGTATTGATAAATTGCAGAATAAGTGAATGCTTTTTTTTTTTTGTTTTTCTGTAGCCGCCGCCGCTGCTGTGGTTGTTGTCATCGGCCTGGGCCTGAACATATGCGGCATTTTTGAATTATTAATGAATTGCCAGCACAAAGAAGCCCGCAGCCATACACACAGCAACCGGCAGACAACATCGCAGCTACATGAGGTTGCGTGTTGCAGGTTTTTAAGACAAATTTACGAAAAGGGTTTCGTGTGAAAATTCGGCAAATCAAGCAGAACCCGGCAGTGTGCCCTGGGTTTTACGGCTATGATAGATCGAACTTTCTTAGTTCATAAGTCACACTCCCATAAAGTAGTCCTACTAGTATTATAGCCAATTTTTTCAAAATTGTTCGTTTTTATACGAATTGTGAGCAGAAACAAACTAGAACATAAACATAGAGATAATACATTCCAAGATGCGCATCGATCTGAAGGCCCTGCTGCTGCTCTCCACATCCACCCCGGGCGGCGTGATCCTTATGAACAAACGATTTCTGGTGGGGAAAACCAGGTGAGTTGGGTGTCAGGGTTTGATATTCTCCCATCAACCCAGTGACTACTCTATATCCAAGCTTTATCATTCGCTACGAGCTGCGGGATGGTCAGCTGATCATCCGGAAGTTGAAGAAGTTATCAGGTAATTTGAAGAAGCGCCAGAGTCCTCCGCAGACAAAGCTGGAGATTGGATGTACTAGCGTGGAATGCAGCAGCCAGACCTCGCTGATTCTTAACTCCATAGCCATGATCACCGATAATGTGATTCGTGGTAACAATGGCAGTCAAACGACACTGCGGGAGTTCAACAGCATCCAGACTGATAACTCGGACCTTATTCTTACCTATACAAAACATCAGCAGACTATAAACTTTGAGAATCTGTCTTCGGGCTGCCAGACGGAGGATGTTGCCTCGCATAGTCGCACCACCCAGGCGAAGATTCCCGCCAAAACCTGGTCCACCCAGACCAAAGTGATCAGTGCCAGCCTAGGCTGCCAGACCGAAGTCATAAACAGCAATGCGGGTGTCCAGAGCACGGTGGACACCAAGCAGGAGTCTACTCAGACCGACGAGATCGAGGAGCAGTTGATCAAGCCCTTTTTGCAGGAGCAAATTCACGAATCCATCCAGAACATGAGTCACATTATCCACAATGAAGTGGTGGATGCCGTCAGTAGTGTGCTTAATATTAGATCACTCGATATAAGGATGATGCGACAGGAGCAGGACCTGCCCAGGGAGGGGTCCTTAGAGCCGCTTACACCACTGTCAGTCTACCAGATCGGTGAACATGTGGCTTCGAAGCAACTCTGTTCTTTGACTGACATAAAGGATCTTCTATCGAAGTCGGCTCTAAAATTTAGGTAAGGATTTTTCTAAAGGAATGTACGATATAGTTCTCAACCCATTCTTGGTGGCGTTTGTAAAGATTTATAGGATTAGCTCTTAATTGCTAGTATTAGTGATACTAATTTACTTTTAATTCCCATTTAACTATTATCCAATTAAGTCAACATATTTTAAGCACTATCCTTGGAAGAATTAACGTATTTTAGTTTAATTTGGCTCAACTAAGCCAACAATAAAATGTCTCCTGGCTGATTTAGTACCCAACTAAGCCCTCTCCCCAACCCCCAGCAGGCAATTTAAGGTTAAGAAGTTCTCCGCTGTCCACTCTTGGAACTGTACAATGAAGTGCAAGAGCTGTGGCCTGCACATGCACCGCAGCCGACTCCGCTTGCCCAACGAGTAGGTGACTCAGTGTTCCCCGACCGCCATTCCGCGCCTCACCTTTGTCCCCTATTCTCTTCGTCTCCTCTCAACAGCAGCAAGAGCACCCAGACCAAGCAGATGGATGAAGGAGAGGTGAACAAGGAGCAGAGGAAGACGAAGGTCAGCGTAGAGATGGCCACGCAGACGGAGAAGTTACAGAAGGAGCGCGGCCGCTGGACCCTAAGGCGCAGCTAAGGCGCGTCCTTGCAACTTACCCAAGCAGCCAGCCCATAGCCGGGGCTCCCATCCAGGTGGCACTCATATTGTTTTTTAAGTTTTTGTAGTTGTCACTTTTAGCATGTGGCGCGAGATGAGAGCGAAATATAAGTAAATCGAATGGCAGTCTCGAAAGTCTTTCTGTTGTGGCGCCAAACGGTGGATACCAAATGCATCTACAGAGATTCGCGTGAGTAACGAGCGGATTCGGTCTCGGAATTCGGGGTTTAATGCTGGTACTCGTATTTGAATTCGGTTTCAAGTTTGCAAGTCAGCCGCAGACACGTCCGCACTCGATAAAATCTCGCCAAAGACTGAATGAACGGGGCCGGTCGTCGTTGCCGTTTATGCCACAGAACGAAGCCACCGCCGCTGGACTCTGGGTATTTCAGCTAGGTGCTACACTTGGCCATGACTAACCCTGTAACTTATTCTGGTTCTGGGAATGAAACCACACATTAGAAATAACGTTCGGGAAAGTTTTTTGAATAAGCCAGTTCGGGTTGTCAATACTGTTTATATATTTTGTGATTTAGGATTTCTCTATTAGCTATATTGCATTTTATTTATTAAATATTTTCATGGAAACTAGGATTACTGATAATCATTGTTAGCTGAATGTTTTGAAAGTAGAGGTCACCTTATGGGCATAGGAAAAATGAATTAAATGTAGGTTCAATTACATATAATTGAAATATTATATATTATATTGATTAAAAGTACTTAAAATTATCTTAAGAAATGCTTCGGAAGTGTATTTAGAGTTTATTAATAATTTAAAGCGTATCCAAAGTGCAATATGTGCAGAACCATTCTAGCTTCTTTCTTCTCCGCCTTTGGTTGTTCGTGGAGTGGCTTCGACTTCGAGTTTAGAGTTCGGCTTTTTGTTTACGTTCCCACTCCCATACCCGCTGCTTTGCCTCTTGTCCAACTTAGACCGCCACCCCGCTCCGACGGTATGCAAAAAGCAACAAACAACAATAACAAAAGTCACGCTTAACGACTGTGACGTCGCCGCGACTTGGCCAGCTCTGTGCCCCGGCACTGCCCCTGCCTCCCGGCCACCTCTCTCCACACACCAAGTTTAGACTGTGTCCAGTCTCCAGATCGGGACCGGCTTCTAAGAGGCAAGCCAAATAATAAACATGCAAGTGCCGCATGGCGTGGCATAGAAAAGAATAAAGAGTGGCAGCCGAAAAGCCGAGACGAGCCGAGCCGTGTCGGGGTGTGAATGCGGAGACATCTGTGACAGTGGACAGTGGACGCTGGACAGGGACACTGTAGCAGAAAGCCGGAATAAGCCAGGGAGTAGCCTTGTCCGTTGATTGATTACCATCCTGGCCATGGGAAACGCCCCCTCGAAAAAGGGGTTGCATTTTAATTGAGATTTATTTATGGTATGTGCGAGCAGAAAGACAAAAGAGCCAGGTCCCAGGTCCCAGGTCCCGAATCCCAGGTCAAGTTCCCATCAGGAGCCACGGCCATAATAACGAGCAAACAATGCGCCGCGTTCCTGTGATCTGGCAATATTTGGACAGTGGGCAATTGAAGAACTCCAATTGTGTGGCTGCTTTTGCAGTGGTTGTTATCGATGATGTTGCTCCTGCCACACGATGCTGCTGCTGCAACCAAGTGGTGCTCAAGAGAGCACAAAGAGTGAGGAGGCGAGCCAACGGTTTGGGTTGAAAATTGGGCGGACGCCGCCCGCTTGTTATTGTCAATTGTTGGCTATGAGTGGCATTGGCATTGGCAGTGGCAGTAGCAGCCTTTGTTGGACAACTTAACAGATTGCAATACCAGGTGAGGAGTGTGTGTGTGTGTGGGTGACATTCTAACTGTCTGAATCTGGCCTGGAATTCGTAACTCCCATTCCCAAGCCCATATAACCATACCCATCATTGATTTCCAGTTCGGGGCTAAGTGGCATGTTGCGGTTTACTCATACAGCAATTTTGGGCCAGCTCACTTTAACTGCTACACTAGGAAAAATGTATTGAATATATTTCAGTTGTATATCACAAGGACTAAGCCCTTTTTTAAGTATGAAACATATAAATTTAATTTTTAAATGTAGGGTTTGATTATTTGTCAAAGAAGATATTGTTAAATTTACTCAGAAACTCTTGCCTTTAAAACCTTTTATATAAGTAATATTAGTAAGTAAAATTTACTCAGAAACTCTTGCCTCTAAAACCTTTTATATAAGTTGGTTAGTATATAAATGTTCCTTATTTTAAAGAACCTTTTGTAATATAGTGTTCTCCAATTAAATTCTAGAAAACTTTCCCTGCCGTGTAGAACACACATCAAAGTCAACGCCCACCACGGAGTTCAGCAAGTTATGCCCAATTAGGTATTCGCAATTTCTCGATGCCATGGCTCGCTCGTTCTAAAGCGGAGCACAACTTTCACTTTAACTGCGAACAATGGCTACAAATTCGCAGACATGAACGCGTACAAAAACCACATCAAAATGGCGTAGACAGCGGACGACAACAAAAGTAAGAAAAAAATGGCGTCGGCTTCCTTCCGGTCTAGCGCGGAATGATTTAGCAGCGAGAGAGGAAAACCAAAATAAATAACAGAGAGAAACTTCGGTTCTAGGTTGCTAGGCGACTGACTGCCTTCTAGCATTCTCTGGCATCTTGGTCGTAAAGCTGCCATAAAAAACGGTGTGCTGAGAGGCAATCATTTCCCAGAAGTACCTGGGCTGGTACTTGCAAATTTCCGCAGGCGGCCGCAAATGATTAATGTCAATAAACGTTGGTCGATGGAAAATGCTGGGATCATTCAAGAAAGTTACCGACGTCCATGTGGGTCGTGAACCTGCGCGTACCGTGGCTGTGGTGGCCGCAAAGAATCGAGGACAGCCGCGATCTGTCGGCGTCGTCGTCGTGTGGGAGCAGAGGTCCAAGTGGCTGCTAGTCAGGTGCCGTGGATAACCTCGATAAGTTGAAAATTGCCGATACTGCATAGATGCTGCAATTACGGCCGCCATGAGGCAGCAATTCGGAGTGAGCGAAAATCGGGCACGCCTCCCGGCCACAATAATTAGCTGGGCGATCTAATGAGGAGAGGAATTCGAAAGTGGCAACGCCTGCGCGCCTTGGCCCCGTTGGGATATGACAAATGTTTTTCTCTTTTCTCCCTTTGTATTGCTAGCAGCTTGTGTTGGTCATGCTAGGCATGTCCAGCAATTTCACCGCTTGTACCAATGACAGTGACGGCCGTACTGGCGGCGGCACATTTGCCTAAGGTTTATGAAATGGTTGTTTACTCTTCCATAGAAATGACGGCTCCTAAAATTCAAAAATGTTCAGGTTTTGAACTAATACCTTCTATATATTTGTGCCGAAACCAAAGAGTTGTGGAGTAGAAGAAAGGATTTGTAAATAACAAGCTTTAGCAGCTACATAGTACAAATACTTTTAAAACTCTAAAATGTACAAGAAGCTCGTCTAGTATTTAGGTTGTTATATTATTAAAAATTGCAACAATAAATGTCAAAACAAATAAACAGCTGAACGCCAGACACTTGCTGCCCCTGATGTTTACCTAGTATTTTGGTAGGCCTATAATTTAAAATTGCAACAACAACTCGACATCGATTTCGTGAATGCGCCAAACAAATTCTCTCATAATTCGAGTATACATACCAGGCGCACATGAGCTGTAAGCAAGAATTTAAAAAGCCGTTACTCGAAATCTCAAAACAAATAAATAAATTTAATAATTTGTATACTTTTATACTTATAGTTTTAATGTAAGATATAATATTATTTAAAACAAAATGTTCTCTGCTTAATTTTCAAAAACCAATAGAATGGTATGGCAACGCCAATGTCTTGAGGGTTGCTTTGGCTTTTTTAGTGTGACCAGTTTTAGTGTAGCTGGAAATCCGTTCCTTTCTCTGGCGATTTTAGCGCGTTTTGGCAACTGGCACAACTGGCCACACCAACACTCCACAAACAAGAAATCTGAAAATTCAGCGAAAATTTTGGAAAATTTTCCGAAAAACACTTAATACTGTATTGAAAAGCCTCAGAATTGGCGTGAAAATGACGTCGTTGGATCCAGCGCCGAACAAAACATGGGAGCTGTCGCTGTACGAGCTGCAGCGCAAGCCGCAAGAGATAATTACGGACAGTACAGAGATCGCGGTTTCACCGCGAAGCCTCCATAGCGAACTGATGTGTCCCATCTGCCTGGACATGCTGAAGAAGACGATGACAACTAAGGAGTGTCTGCACCGCTTCTGCTCGGACTGCATTGTGACCGCTCTGCGGTCGGGCAACAAGGAGTGCCCGACGTGCCGCAAGAAGCTGGTGTCCAAGCGTTCGCTGCGCGCTGACCCAAATTTCGACCTGCTCATCTCAAAGATCTACCCAAGTCGCGAGGAGTACGAGGCCATCCAGGAGAAGGTGATGGCCAAGTTCAACCAGACGCAGTCGCAGCAGGCGCTGGTCAACTCCATTAACGAGGGCATCAAGCTGCAGTCTCAGAACAGACCCCAGAGATTCCGCACCAAGGGCGGCGGCAATGGTAACGGTAATGCTGGAGCAACTGGTGCAGCTGCTGGTGGGGGAACTGCTGCCGGCGCAGGTGCTGCTGCTGCTGGCGGCGCTGGTAGTGGTAGTGGTGGTGGGTCCGCTGTCGGTCGCAATGCCTCTAATCAATTACATGTCCACGATACAGCCTCCAACGACAGCAACAGCAACACCAACAGCATCGATCGCGACAACAGGGATCCGGGACATTCGGGGACCTCGGCGGCATCGGCAAATACGAGCGCCTCTAATGCGGCGCCCTCCTCGTCGGCCACCTCGGGGGCCAGTACCTCCGCCACGCGGATGCAGGTGGACGATGCCTCGAACCCGCCCTCGATGCGGAGCACACCCTCGCCTGTGCCCTCCAACTCTAGCAGCACCAAACCGAAGCGCGCTATGTCCGTGCTGACCTCGGAGCGGTCCGAAGAGTCCGAATCGGACTCACAGATGGACTGTCGCACAGAGGGCGATTCCAATATCGACACCGAGGGTGAGGGCAACGGTGAGCTGGGCATCAACGATGAAATCGAGCTGGTTTTCAAGCCGCATCCCACCGAGATGTCTGCCGATAACCAGCTGATACGGGCCCTGAAGGAGAACTGCGTGCGCTACATCAAGACCACGGCCAATGCCACCGTCGATCATCTCAGCAAGTATCTGGCCATGCGCCTGACCCTCGACCTGGGCGCCGATCTGCCGGAAGCCTGTCGTCTGCTCAATTTCTGCATCTACGTCGCTCCCCAGCCCCAGCAGCTTGTTATCCTCAATGGTAACCAGACGCTGCATCAGGTCAACGATAAATTCTGGAAGGTGAGACGTCCCTCAGGCTCTAGTATTGTTGGCTCTCTGACCATTTGCTCTTTTTTTAGGTGAACAAGCCAATGGAAATGTATTACTCGTGGAAGAAAACCTAAGCAGTACTAAAGGCAATTAGTATTAGATCGCGTATTTCCGAACGGGAAATATCCCTCTAGCTGTAGTGCTTCTCAATTATATAAAGCGTACTATATAAAAATCAATATATTAATTATAAGTAAACACTTTCTGCTCATTGCTTTTGTTTTAATCATTTTGAATGTGCTAAGGAACAAGTCCTAGGACAAAGTGTACACACACGGTAGTATGTATTCCTTAGATTGGGATTACATTTAGGGATAATACCCTTATCATTGTTTGTAGTATTGTGCTTTTAATCAGATTCATGCTTAAATAGGTCGCAGTGTCGTTCTGATTCCCAATTTTGATAAGTGCTTGTGGAAATACGTTTCGATTAATTTTGTTTTCCTTTCACATTATTGTAGGTTTCCCAAAGTGTGAAAATAAGATCGATCTTTGATGATGGCTTGGAAAAATCTTTATTCTAATCCCATTCTTAACATAATTAATAGAACATTTTGAATTCTTTAGTTGAAGATGGTTCTTATATAAGGAATATAATGCATTGAACAAAATTAGAACAAATTCCAACTTTACGCATCTTAGGACACCGAAACATACTGTAGTCTTATGATATTCCGGGGCAATATGATCCGAACACCAAGGATTCCTTCGGGGCTCTGTGTATACAAAAATAAAACTGGGACTTTGCAAGTTAATTAAACCTAAAGCTTGGACTTCAGTGCCTTCATCAGCTTTTCCAGCTTGAGGGCCTTCTGAAAGTCTCCGCTAATCTTCAGTTTTCCGGACATGTAGGCGGGCGCTGCCTTTAGCTTGCCCGAGAACATGTCGAAGAAGTTGTTCGAGTTCATGGACAGAGTGGCGTCGGGAGTGGCGGACGGTGTGCCCGTGCCGCACGAGCCAGAGCCGTTCTTGAGGTCCAGAAACCAGGTTCCCTGCTCAGCGCCACTAATGTTGAACTGGAAGACGGCCTGCGTCTTGGAGACGATTTCGGGCGAGAGCAGAGATTCGATTTTCTGGAAAAGCTGTGGTATCTTTCCGTCGCCTGAGGCGGGAGCGGCGGCAGCAGCTCCAGCAGATGCCGCAGAAGCACCCTTCTCCTCCACAAAGAAATCGACCATCAGTGCGTCGGCATTCTCCCGAACGCAGGCGTAGTCGGTGAGATCCGTGATTCCCACCGATTCCAGCACCTCGTCGTCCACAAAGAACTGACCAGTGGCCTGCTTGGGCTCCCTGCTCAGAATGGCGTAGGCGGCATCAGCCATAATCTGAGGTTTGCGCGACCACTTGGCGGATTCGGAGCCGGTGAGCATCTCGATGGCAGCTGTAAGGATGGCGGTGCGCGGCCACAGCGCATTGACAGCGATTCCCTGGTCCCGGAACTCCTCAGCCATGCCTAGGACGCACATAGACATGCCGTACTTGGCCATGGTGTAGGCCACATGGGGCCCAAACCACTTGGGCAGCATGCTCAGCGGCGGAGAGATGTTAAGAATGTGGGCGTGGTTGCTCTTCTGCAGGTAGGGCAGGCACTCTTTGGAGACCAGGAAGGTGCCGCGGGTGTTGATGTTGTGCATCAAATCGTACCGCTTCATGTCCGTGTTGGGCGTGCTGGTCAGGGAGATGGCGCTGGCGTTGTTCACCACAATGTCGATGCCACCGAACTTGGCCACGGCCTCCTGGACGGCAGTGCGCACCTGTTTCTCGTCCCGCACGTCTACAATGCAGGGAAACGCCTTTCCGCCAGCCTTCTCTATTTCTTCCGCCGCCGAAAAGATGGTGCCTGGGAGCTTCGGATGCGGCTCGGCCGTCTTGGCTGCCACGACGATGTTGGCTCCATCTCTGGCCGCCTTCAGGGCAATCTCCTTGCCGATTCCCCGAGAGGCGCCCGTAATGAAGAGTGTCCGTCCTGCTAACTTGCCGGAGTTTATCATCTTGGAGTTCAAAGTATGTAGACCTTTAGCTGCGAGAAACCGATTCCCACTGTCACCGTCAGAGCGTAACGGTTCGAAGATTCCAAGAGAAAGTCCAAAGTGCAATCAAATTGATCTACATCAACAAGTCCGGCGTGGGAGCGAGACAGATAGACAGCAGATTTGCAGCTGGTAACAGTGTCATCATATGCAGCCACACTAAACTTATCGGCGGGAATTTAAAATTGTAAACTTATATTTGAATTAAGGGGAAAAAAGTATGTTTTAGGGAAAACAGGTGCGGATTTCCTTGTAACTCCTAAACTCATGTAATCCTAGATATTAATATCAAGATAAATTGGTCTTAATGTTGTTCAAAATTTACTTCGGGTCATACCAAACCTTATCTTCTTCTTATCTTTGCAATCAGCGAATCTATATGGAATCAATACGATTTATGGATCAGACTTAATAGAACTGATAAATGTAACATAAAAAAAGTAATCAACTAATAATAAGTTTATTGATAGTCCCCATTATATTTTTCCGGTGTATTTAATTATTCGGACTATTTAAACTTTAGAACATTTATATTGTGCGACACCTAAGGACTCATAGTCCTTAAGATATTCGATAGTCCATTGAAGACAGTTTTAATCAGGTAATTTTCGTTTATTTCTGAACTGGAAATATTTCACTACATCTAGTGCATAACAAAGTTATAAAGCATATAATATAAAAACAGATATATAGTTTAAGTATAAAGTTTTCTGTTGTTTCTGAGGGTTTATTAGAATGCGATTGTTCCGTGATCATCGGTTTTCTAGCACGTTTAGGAAGCCACAGTGAGATAGGACGGACGGTTTCCTTTTGTTCGTTTTCGTTCGATGGCTGCAGATAAACGGCTCCAGGAGCTGGGTGATGAATGTGGAGGCGAAAAAGGCACTGGGCACGGTGAGGGTAGCGAGGTTGAGGTACCAACTTGACTTTGGTATGCATTGTGAACACAAAAAGCACCAACTGCAGGTGGATATATGTATCATTTAGGCACCCGTCGCAGCTTATCAGCGATAGCGTCTCTGAAATCTCGAAAGTCCCCACTACCGCCGATTTCGTTCCGACATTTGCCCTGAATGCGATTAAGACCAAGGTTGATGTCATTCCTCACGCCGTTCAGCATGCGTCTGCTCAGATCCTGCTCCAGGTCGAAGGGCAGACCCAGATCGACCAGCTCGTCCACCTCGTCCTGGGTGAAGGTGCGCTGGGTCTCCTGCAACAGCTCGGCACACTTCTCAAAGATCTCCAGGTACTGCTCCGCCTCGTTCTTGTCGCCGGAACGCCGATTATCCATGAAACGGTGCAGCAACCTGGTGGCCTCCGCATCCAGCAAGGTCTCGTGGACGCTGTTCGACAGCGTGTAGATCCTACGCACCTCGGCGACGGTCATGTCGCTGCAGCCACAGAAGCATTTGATCAGTTTCAGGGTCTTGTCCTGTCATTTGCAAAGAATGTTAGTCAACTTCCGGCTTGAATTTTTTGAATGTCCACGAACCTTGTACGAAGAGGAGGCCATGGCGACCGATTGTGCTGGCTTCTTTTTCTGAACTAAATGATTATTCACGTTCGACTGGACATATGCATTGCTTAAATAATCTCAGAATTGTTTACCCAAAAATTTACTCGTCAACAATAATGAGACTGCGCAGTTGTGCAATATAAATACCAAAGAAGCGAACGGTGTTTGAGGGAAACAAGATCTGGTCAGACTAATTGCCGCCCAATCTGATTTTATTAAAAAATACATAACAAATAAGTAAATATGTATATACAATAAACAATTGTCTACAAGACAAAGGCATCTACAGCTTGGATTGCAGCGCCTTCATCACCTTCTCTAGCCTGAGAGACTTCTGGAAGTCTCCGTCAATCTTCAGTTTTCCTGACATGTAGGCAGGAGTCGCCTTGAGCTTTCCGGCAAACATTTCCAAGAAGTGGTTGGAGTTCATAGTCATTGTAGCGTCGGGCGCGGTGGGTGGAGCTCCAGCGCCGCAGGAGCCGGAACCGTTTTTCAGGTCAAGGAACCAAGTTCCTTGCTCGGCTCCGCTTATGTTGAACTGGTAGACGGCCTGCGTCTTCGATACGATCTCAGGAGCAAGCAGAGCTTCGATCTTTTGGAACAGCTGGGGTATCCCATCGCCGCCTGAGACATTAGCTTTAGCATCGGATGCAGCAGCGGCTCCTCCGGCAGGAGCTCCCTTCTCCTCCACAAAGAAATCGACCATCAGTGCATCGGCATTCTCTCGTACGCAGGCGTAGTCGGTAAGATCCGTGATTCCTACCGATTCCAGCACCTCATCGTCCACGAAGAACTGACCAGTGGCCTTGGGCTCCCCGGTCAGGATGGCATAGGCGGCATCTGCCATGATCTCAGGCTTGCGTGACCACTTGGCGGATTCGGAGCCGGTAAGCATCTCGATAGCAGCCGTGTGGATAGCGGTGCGTGGCCACAGCGCGTTGACAGCGATTCCCTGGTCCCGGAACTCTTCAGCCATGCCCAGCACGCACATGGACATGCCGTACTTGGCCATGGTGTAGGCCACATTGGGGCCAAACCACTTGGGCAGCATGCTCAGCGGCGGCGAGATGTTGAGAATGTGAGCGTGGTTGCTCTTCTGGAGATACGGCAGGCACACTTTGGACACCAGGAAGGTGCCGCGGGTGTTGATGTTGTGCATCAGATCATAGCGCTTCATGTCCGTGTTGGGCGTACTGGTCAGGGAGATGGCGCTGGCGTTGTTGATTACGATGTCGATGCCGCCAAATTTGGCCACTGCGGATTCAACGGCAGCGCGCACTTGGTTCTCGTCCCGCACATCCACCACGCAGGGAAACGCCTTTCCGCCGGCTTTTTCAATCTCCTCCGCCGCTGAGAATATGGTACCGGGCAGCTTTGGATGGGGTTCAGCCGTCTTGGCCGCCACGACGATGTTGGCTCCATCTCTGGCCGCTTTCAGGGCAATCTCCTTGCCGATTCCCCGAGAGGCGCCCGTAATGAAGAGCGTCCGTCCTGCTAACTTTCCCGAGTTGATCATCTTTAAGCTTCAGTTGTGTCGACCGATCGTAGTGAGGGACAAAATTTGACTGTCTACGTTAGCGTGCAGCAAACCCTTTTGCAGAGAGAAATAAATTTGTACTGTCACCGTTAGAGGGCAGCAATTCGATTTGGATCCAAAGATTCATAGGCAGGTCCAAAGGGCAATCACTGATCTAAGACAGCAGCAGAGAATGCAATCAGGTTTAACAAGAAGGGAATTTATTTTCAGGAAGACGAAGTTTGTATACACTTGCAGTTTGCAATTGAATCGATTCCACCGAATTGGAGATCGATCGATTTCGGTCAAATGTAGGAAAGACCTTACTGGAGTGTTTAAAACATTTATATATACATAAATACCTAACCACAGGGTCGAAAGCTTTGCGAATTCCACGTCAAAATTCTAAAACCTTTCTAGGGTATAACAAGAACGAGTAACAAGACCATGCTATCAGCGACAGCTGGAAACGCTGTTGTAATTTAAAATTAGGTCTGGTCATACCTAAAGACTTAGCGCGCTTTTTAAATTCCGAAATCGAGCTACAGTCGAAGTTGAGGGATAATTTGTTAACTAGTTCCTGTATTTCAAGAACTGTGAAACTAATTTCCGCCCAGGTTGAACTGGTAGACGGCCTGCTTCTTCGATACGACCTGAGGAGCAAGTATGCAGCTATCGCGAGAGCACTAAACTGTTATAAAATATGTTCACACTGAACTAAGCTATGTGGTGACGTCAGGCGATCGCCCTCTTTCTAGCGAGTGTTCGACTGGCCAAAAAAAAATAAGAGAGCAGCTCTCATGAGAGCACTAAACTGTTGTAAGTGATGAGCTAATCATTCGCCTGCTGCATTCTGAGCGCCTGGTATTGCATTTGCCTGCATTTGATAAATTTGTACTGGGAATACCATGATTTGGAATTTTTTGTTGCCGAAAACGATAACTATTTCGCGCTATCTTACAATTCGTGTAACAGGCGACCATAAATCAGTAGAGCATCGATGCAGCTATCGCTAGAGCACTAAACTGTTATAAAATACGTTCCCACTGAGCTATGCGGTGATGTCATTCGCTCGCTCTCTTCTCAGCGGAAGCACGACTGGCCAGAAAAAAACAGACCGGCTCTCGCAAGAGCAGCAGCACGAAATTCTGAGTGCCTGGTACATTGCATTTAGATCTTTTGTAACAGCTGAAAAATTACAACAATTAGAACGGCTACCAAGTTCGTTTATTAGTTTCTAACTTTACCTATCGAATACAAAATGGGCACACAATGGAAAACAACTATTTTTCTATAAAACGTAACATCCAAGTACTACTGTCTGTCCAAAATCCTGTTAACTAGTCAATCGTTATAGAGCTTTAGGCTCTAGAGTTCGTAGGCGCGGTCGCCGTTCTGTGATTGTTAAATGAGCGTGTCCTCGTCCTGACCCTCGAACACCATGAGGAGCGAGTGCTGCGAGGGCGACCGGCCCAGTGTTAGTCCGCCCAGGGATCCGTCCGGCGAGAGGAGGCCGGTCTGTAGGCTGTTGTTGTCCCGATAGCCCGACGTCGAGGATGTCTGCGAAACGGAGTCCCAGGATATCTCGCCGAGTGCCTTGGCCTGAGGCTGCTGTTGTTGCTCCTCCTGGGTGTGCGGCGTGACCTTTGAACATCGAGTAAATATATAATTTAATATAATTGGAAGATTTGTGATCTTTCTTACAATGCTGGGTGGTTCCATTGGCGTTAGACGACTGCGCTTCAGCCTGAAGGTCTTCCGGCTGGCCGCCTTCGAGCGCTGCAGACGTGACCGGGTGTGATCTCCAGAGCTGTCCTCGGCCGGACTCTCCGGGGATAGGGGTGTGGTCGAGGTTTCCCCAGAGGAGTGTCGGAACTCCACGGACGAGACGAAGCGCAGTTTGGGGGGCTGCGCCTTGAAGGGAGCCTGCTGGAGCGACTGCGAGTGCGAGAGGTGCGAGGGCACGGCAGAGGCGGTGCCGCAACCTGAGCCGGAACCATGGCCCGATCCGCTTGGTGTGGGCCCCACCAGCGTCGGCGCCGAGCCTGCGTCCGCCTCGCCGCTCTGGCTCTCGCTGGTCGTCGTGTGCGGATCGCGGCCCGTGGAGCTGCTTGACAGCGACTCCCGCGGCGGGTGCAGCGTTTGCTGCGACAGCGTGTCGCTGGGCGTGCAGATGCCCCCGGATCCGCTGCGCGAGTCGATCGGCACGGCGGAGACGTGCGAGTGGGTGGCCTGGCCGGTGGTGGTCCCTGTGAAGATAGATATGAGTGAAGGTCTTTGCTGCGACTTGTGAGCGTCTGCCGCACTGGTTGCCGCCGGAGTGTCGCTCTTCTTCTGCTCGGAGCTCTCGCGATCTGTGGAGACTGAGACATGAGTGCGTGTGTGTGGATGAAAGAATGGGTAATGATTCCCTTAACGTGGTCTTACCGTATCGCTTCTCCTCCAGCTCATCGCGCAGGTCGCGCAGCTCCCGGGCAAGCTCCAGCAGCAGGGCTCCCTTCGACTTGATTCCGCCCTGGGGCGGCGTTCCGCGAAGTCGCTCCCTGATGATAAACTGCATGTGGCGTTCGTGATCCCCAATGGGGGGCTGAGAAATCTGGAAAGGATCAAAGGTTAGTGCTGCTCAGCTTTCAAGTATTTTGAGAACAAGTAAAGAGTTTAATATAAGTTAAGTATAAGGTTATTCAGTTCCTTGGCATTACCAAGTGACACCGGTTGAGACGAAGATACATCCAACTACCTAAGACATCGCTTATTACCTTGTGCAAAATGAAGGGCAGCAGGACAATATAGAGGGGCGTGCGGTGGGTTACTACAAACTCCATGAAGCTCCACAGATCGGGCGCAGCCTCATTGCGTCTGCCCAAATCTCTCATCACCCGGACGATGCGCGGCCACTCGTTGGAAAGCCGGTTCTCGAAGCAGATGCACACGATACGCAGGGCTAGAAAGGCGGCCTGATAGAGGGAGCCTGAGATGCGGGCCGGACGCTTGGCGTCTCGACTGCCCGTAAACGTGAGGGACCCGGCACGAAGGTCACCGGTGACACGGTTAATCTGCGACACAGCCTGACCAGTGCGACCCGCCGGCGGGCTCATGGCGTTGAGCACGGCGGTCAGCAAGAAGGTGACGTCCGTCATCTTAAGCTCACCCACATCGGATACACCACGTCCCGAGCAGACCTTCAGACACAGCGGCATGATCAGATGCATTAGAAAGCCCTCGGCCTTTTCCTGCGTGGCAAACTCGGCGCTGCCGCCGCAAATGTGCACCAGGGAGAAGCAGTCCACGGGGCTGACCACCTGTAGGGCCACCAGGCGCACCACGGCCGAGCAGAAAAAGGCCGGCGGATTCTGAGACATGAGCGCCGCCCCTGCGCTGGAGACACCCTCGGGAATGCCGGATCCGGGCTCGTTAACGATCAGGTTCTGCACCGTGCTGATCAGCGTCTTCATTTGCTGCCAGTGGAGCACATACGAGTGACGGATGATCGTTTCGTGGATGCCTTTTAGCAGGCCAGCGGCCGCCTCCCAGTCCGTATTGCGACGGATCGACGGCTTCTTTGAGATCTTGAGGAACACCTTGTCGATACGCCGCAGAATGGTGACCAGGGCGTTGCGAAGAGTGTCGTTGGACCATTCTGCGCGTGGAAGAACTGCCTGCATGTAACGCTGTAGACCGCGGCACGCCATGGACTCCGGGTCGTAGGGAGACACCTTTAGAAGCGAGTGTGCAATGTCCGCTAGGCGGATGTGACACTTGGCATCCAGGACCTCGGTGGGCTTAGTGTCGCTGGGCATCTTCTTGGCCAGCTCTGCCAGTCGAGCCGTGGATTTGGTGAGGAAATCCGCCACCACAGAGAGTAGTACGTCTCGGGGTCTCCGGTACTCAGTGCGAATCATTTCCGAATCCTCGGCAGAGTCCATCATGTTCTTGGTGCGTGCATCCGTTAAGTACTTTGGGTGTGACTCCTCCTCAAAGTCCAGACCAGGCGAGCACGGCGGACCGCGGCTGCAGTTGCGCTGCGAGGAGCCCTTGTGCTCCGGACTGTTCCGATATGGTCCGTTGTAGCTTTTGGCCAGGCCCTCGCAATTGTGCACCATGGTGCGAATGGCCACCGCCAGCTGAAGGATGATGTCGCGCTCGGATTTCCCCTGCAGCGGTATGTAGCTGGGCGATTGGATCTGCTGCAAATAGCAGGGCAGAATGGCCTCCAAAATAATCTAAAAATTAAATATTAAAATGAGAATTCGTTATACTGAGTGTGGTTAGCGGACTCACCAGCATCTGGTATCCTCGGGTGCTCTCCGCAGAATAGGAAACCACCATTACACAGAGTGTGATGCAGTCCAACACGGTCACGTCGTCGTCTTCGTCGTGGTAGCAAAAGTCAATGGCCTTGAGCGGCTTCGGCTCCTTGACCAATTCCGCAATGTTGAGCGGATCTGGCGAAGGATCCTCCAAACTGAGCAGCAGGTTAAAAAGGCAGCTAGACTGCACCTTATGCGCCTCGCCATAGGTGCCGTCTTCGTCGGTGTCGAGGATGGCGGATACGGATCCGAACATCTGCAGGATGAAGGGCTTCCGGTTGAGCAGATAGAACTGCTTGACTGCGTACTCAATGGTGGTGGTAATTAACTTGTTTGTCTGGTGCAGCGAGTAGACCTGCAGCAGCGTCGGCATAATCATAAAGTAGCCATTGGTGGAGAAGATGTTCTTGAAGTTAAAGGCGGCGTTGATGAAGGTGGCCATCACATAGCGCATGATACAGGAGTCTTCGGCGTGCAGGATGGAGGCGCCGGAAAGGACGTTCAAGAAGAGTTGGATGTCCGCGGAGTAGGCGAAATTACCAGCCATGGCCTCGAACATGCGGGCGATCAGGCGCACCCACATGAACTTGTGCAGGACGTCCAACCCGAGCAGCACCTTTCCGTACTCGCCGCCATGGTGCAGGTCCAGATCCACTTCGAGTGCCTTGCGCGGAAAGGACGGTAGCTTCATCAGCTCCTCGTGCAGGAACACCACCCTTTGCACCACCATGTCCACGTTCTTGAGGATCGCCCAGGTCAGATGAACCTTGCCAATCTCCACAAATTTCTTGGTTAGCTCCTGCTTTTGCAGGGCCAGGAAGGACTCTTCCGGACGCATCAGCATGAGACGCACCTCTGGGTACTGGGACCGCTTGAAGAAGTACAGGTCGCGTATGTACCAATTGGGATTTAGGATTTTACCTGGCGATAAAAACCATGTAAATAGCACAGGATTACTAGAAAATGACCCCCACTTACTGCTCTTGTAGTCCACCAGACAGTAGTGACTGGTGTTCTTCTCGTCTATTGGATAGTAATCCAAAGCCTCCTTCAGCAGCTGACAGAAGAGTGTGTCCTCCTGCACTGGGAATTGCGAGGGTATGTTGTAGTCGTCATCCGCTGGTCCGTGCACTACGATCTTCTTGGCCGCGGGCACATTGGCCGTTAGCAGGATGGAAGCATCGCATTGCTCCTTTCGAAGAATCTGTTTCAGGTCCTTGAACATTATGCCATGCACCGAGTGAACCACCATCCAAAGTACCGACAGGGCGGAACCCACAAGCTGGAAACGAAGGGGATAATTACACAAACTGCAGCAAGGAGACTCCCAAGAATTACCTCTTGCTTGAGCTCATTTGAGGACCGAACGTAAAACATGATGTAGCCAATAATTGAGTTGTAGAGGGCAAAGGCCGCCTGCTGAGGCAGACGGGGCACAAAGCGAATGAGGTGGCGTAGCAGTTTGAACATCTGATCCTGACGGTCGCGAGTCAAGCGCTCGAACACGTAGCGCAGGAACAGAGCGGACTCCTCGACCAGGCACACCCAGATCACCTGGTAGGCGATCTCGTACACAGCATTACCATCCGATCCAATGGCGGCGTCGTCCAGGCAGCCAACGATCTGCATTACGGATGAGCAAAGCACGGAGGGGAAGAGCGAGTGGGAGTGGTGCAGGTGCGAGGACATTCGTGTGCCGTCCAGGTCCTCCTCTATCTCGTGATCTTCCAGCTTCTCCATGCCGGGTTCATGGGAGGCCTGCTGGCTAATGGGTATCATGGTAATGAGGAAGCTGTGTCGCTCCGCTCGCTGCTTATCTCGCTGCTGTCGTAGAGCGTTCCGAATGGCCTCCGTCTGCTGCATCTTACGGCTCTTGGTGGCAGTGACCAGGGAGCGCTGAAAAATGGAAACAGTTAATTAATGGTCGCCCCAGATCCCCTCCTGACCAGTACATAACCCAGAGTCTCGGCAGCCTTCTCACTCACATGTCTATCTTGGTTTAGTGTGACGTCCATGTCCTTCGTTTGCTGTACTGGCATCCAAGGTGGATCCACCACGGGAAGACTTTCGATGCCAATCTTGGGAGAGGGCAGTGTGAACTCAATGCCGCCCGGTGGCACCTTAAACGTCACGTCGTGGGCGTTCTCCTCCATTCGCGGCCAGACGTGGAAGCGGCACTTCCAAAGCACCAGATAGCGCTGAATGGCTCCGATCCTTATGTCCGGATCCTTGTGCTTCAGGGCTCTCTGCATGATGTCGAAGGCAAAGTTCTGGGCCTTTACCGAGCCCATCAAAAAGACGGCGGCGCTTGAAGTGGCCGTGTCATGGTTTGTCTCTAGCAGAAGCTCCCAGGCAGCTGGCATTGCCTCGATGACCATCTCCTCGGTGAGCACAACGGCGCCCTTAAGCAAGGTGGCCAGTGGAAAGTGAAACAGGTTGCGAATATGGATGCGGATGAACTTAAGGATGGGTGGCTCCTCCTGCAGCTTCTTTTCCTTCTCCTGGCGGAAGGCCTTGGCCAGTTTCTCCGCCATTTCCAGGTCGGGGTCATCACTTATGCTAAGGATGCATAATTAGTCTCTTTGCCTTTTCGTGGGTCTATGTAAGACCACTTACCGATCCTTGCGGGACAAACTGTCCTTGCGCTTCGAAGGAGAAGTCTGGGTGGAGCTCTGCTCCGAAACTTTTCGAGTGGAGCGGGATCTCGAAGTGTGGGGCTTGCTGGAGCTGATTACCGTGGGCTCGACGTTGGGGTGATCGGCATCGAAGGTAAACCCGAATTCCTCGCCATAGACCTAGGGATAAGGTGTCATGGATTAGGTTTCTATTTAAACATACGTTTAACTGAGTCTCACCTTCCGTGTGGCCTTGACGAGTCGGGCGCAAGCTCGCATGTGACGCTTATAGCAGAAGGGATGGCAGTATCCCTTGTGGGTGCAGTAATAGTTGTAGCTGGACATCATGTCGATGACTGCCTTCAGCCAGGGCATATTTTTGGCCGTATCATCGTTTTCGTTGGAGTCAGTGGGTGATTCTGGTTGCTGATCGTCACTAAGAATTCCCGGCGACTCTTCGCCTCCGCTAATCATGCCCTGCTCCGAAGTGTCGCTACGATCCGACAGAGAGGACACCTTGCGTCGCGATTGCATGTTAACTAATGGGTTTATAGAAACAATTAGTAGATCTCAGTATTGGTCCATTAATGGTCGCACTCACAATCTGTTTCTATATCCTTGCTGTCCTTGGTGTTGCGACGCAGCTTTAGAGAGCGACGCTTGAACGATCCGCCCGTTGTAGTGGCAGTGCCACGTCTCAGCAGGAAGGGACGAACTGCAGAGGCTGTGGGGCGACGAACTAAGGAAACAACAAATAAGGATCTGGATAGCTATCATCCTATATTATATCTCACCTTCTTCGCCCCCCTCCTTTGTCAGCGTTGTGTTGCTGCTATTCTCGGACTCGTTATCCGGTTCGTGGAGAACAAAGGAGATCTTCCGCTCCGACTGACCAGCACCATCGTTGCCCGCTGCTATTGACTGCAGGCTCTGGGCTGAGGTCTGCGAGTGTCCCATGGAACTCAGGGCCATTGACCAACGGCGGTTGGCTTCGCGGTAGACCTTCTCCCACGGCGCCGGCTTGTCGCGATGTATCAGCTTGGATGTCTTAGGCAGCATGAGGTAGGTATCCCTTAAAAACGCTGTGATCTCAAAGAGCAAAACGCATGCGATCAGCTTCAGGGAATGCGGGCAATCGTTGCCATGCGGATTGACGGACGTCTCGTCCAGGAAGTCCTCCTCCTCGTCTTGCTGCAGCAGCTCGCGCTGCTTCTCGGGATCGGTGAGACTAGCATTCACCGCCTCGTACTGTAGCCGTTCGGTGAACAGGAGCTCCTCCAGCCGCGCACCAACCATCTCAGCCCACTGGTGGAACATCTTACCGGCGGCACGTTGCAGGATGTGAGTGCGTCTGGCGCTCGTTTGGCTCACCTGCTGCTTCATCTGGTTAATGTTGATGTTGGCACCGGAGGCCCTGTAGCTGCCAACGTTCTGCTTCATCCAAGCGGGCCACTGACCCTTGTTGCACAGATGTACGAAGTGGGCGCATTCCAGCAGGAAGGTGGCTCGGGACACGAGAGGAGCTTGGGGCTGCAGGCATTAAAGTTAAATGGATCTGAGAAGGATCTCCCTGTGTGCTTTTACTCACCAGATCCAGAACGGCTGCCACCAGCTGAGGATCCGGAAAAGAGCCTGGGGCACATGTCTCCAGCAGGAAGGAGAGCCGCAGCATGCCCACACGTACTGGTTCTGTGGGCACCAGCTTTCGCTCCTTGAGTATCACAACCTCCGACTCACGCGGACCGTCGCACATGTCGGAGGAGCTGCGCCGGCTAAAATCGGCTGTCTCCTCGATGCCGCCCACCTTCTTCTTGCCCTTCACAATGCCGCCGAAACGGTTCAGCCGCCGCTCGACGCGTCGCTTGGCGCGCTGAATGGACCGCCCAATGCCATCGCTCGACCGGCCGCGCTGGATCTTCAACGAGGCGTGCCGCATAAAAGTGGAGGAGATCTCCGGGTTAAGTGACCCGATCTCTAGGTCGATGGACGATGCCTCCTTGGGCGTGCCGCGGAACCAGCGCACCAAGCCGCTGAGCCGTCCCAGCGAATTGCGTTCCGAGCTGGATGTGGAGTCGGAGAGCAGAGCGCGTTCACTGTGTCGTGGTGTCAGCGTGGGTCTAACTCCGGTAGTGCGTCTCCGGAAGTTGCTCAGCGGTGACTGACTGGTCTTGTAGTGCTCCTCGCATGCCTCCGTCTCCAGCAGGCTCTGTAAGGCAAGAAACGGAAGCAGGAGGAGGGATCAGTCTAAAGTGGATGATTCGTGGAAATGACTCACCACGGCGCAGGCAGATGAGGTGCTGCGCTTCTTCAGCAGCAGGCGACGCTGGGATCGATTGTCGTCGTTCTGCGAACTCTGGGCTACATTGGCCTGGGGAATGTGTCTGCAAGATGGAAATATTTTATAGATTCATAGAGCTAGAAAGTAGATTTCGCCGTGTGTGAACACTCACCTGATCACTCGCGTGGTCTGCGAGGTTGGTCCCTTCTTGTGCGGCCTTGGGGTGACGGCCAGTATGCCGCTGAGGGCCACCAGACGGAAGGGTCCACCGTGGGCGCCCTTGACATAGGTGACCAGCTGACGAATGTCACCGTAGAGGGCTATGTTCTCGGGCCCCTTAAGATCCTTGCTGGCCTCCACAAAGCGACTGACCAGGGGCTTGAAGACTGCCCCAACCACTTGGGCCTCGGCGCCGCCGCTCATGCCACCGCTAAAATTGGTCGAATAGCCGCCCTGACCTGGTACGCCGCCAAGATCGGTGTTAGCATTCTTATATCCACTCTGACGTTTATGAGCTATTGCATCATTTCATACATACACATATATACAACGTATTGGTGGTGACAGTAAAGAATCGGGAGGGACAACTCAAAAGCATTAGCAAAGGTCTCGGCATGCAAGAATAGAACCACAAACAGCATGGGGGATGCGGGTTATAGGAGGCGGGAGACGGGAGACGGAATCCGGGTGACGGATGACGGATGAGCAAATTAAAAGCCAGAAGGGAAGCCCAACACAAAATGGCCAATGGAACTCAAGAGACTGGTTGGAACGAGCGTTAAAACGGGTATTCGGTGCGCCTACTTCGGGGTTGGCATCCAAGCCCAGCATTTGCGGTTTTGCCATCGGAACTCGATGGGTCAACACTTACTCAGGGGCGACAGCAGCGAGCTGGGGTCCACGCAGAAGGCCAGGAAGGCGTGGAAGTAGTCAATGAGCTCCGGCAGCGGCGACGTTCGCACCATCTCCTGCATGTACCGTTTCGTCCGTTGGCCGGCCTGCCGCAGCATTCGGGACAAAATCTTCTGGCACTGATTGCGCAAGAAGTCAGCGGGAGGACCTCTAACACCTGTGGCAAGTAATAAAACCCTTAGTGTTAACCCTAAAGAAACTTAAGCTAACTAACCATCATTGCAGCCATGTGGACATCCCAGCACCTGCAGAGCTCGCCTTGTGATACTCATGGATATTTCGTGGGCATGTTCGCCCAACTTGAGCACTCCCATTTCGATGAGAAGCTCGCAGATATTAAGGCCCGCCTCTAAGACACGCAGAGAACACACTTGGGCCGGATCCCGCTTGAACACATTGCTGATTGCCAACAGGATAATCTCGTAGTCAATGCCGCCATCGCGGGTTATGTAGAAGGACGAGCCCGGCGCCTCTGACTCGTCCACGCCCGTATAATCGATATGCGAGTCCGTGTGGGAGCGCAGCATTTGGCCACGGTAGCGAGTGGTGGTGCTGCCCATGCCGGTACTGCCATTACCTCCGCCATTGCCGCCAGCAATGCTGCCGCCATTACTCAGGGCATCCAACTGAGAGTCAATGGATCCCTGCGGAAATGCAGTTACGGTAGAGTTAAAAGTCAATTAAGTTAATATTATATATTGTAGAAAGTATAAGCTATAACTTATAAGTTTCTATAAATAATCTCGCAATATACATTAAACCTTAAACAAAATAAACACAATTACTGCACTTATTTTACACAATTTGTTTCATTTAAACACAGGGTTATCAGGATTGCCCCGTGACCTTAACTATGACCTAATGTTAGCGCTCACCTGTCGCTTAATGTAGTCCGGCGAGGGTGTGGGGGTGTGCTCCGTGACGGTAATGATGGGATTCCGCGGGTAAAATGCCGTGGAGCGCGGACATGTGGTCTGCGATGGCCTCGGCGCCTTGGGTGGCTCTACGTATCTGTAAAATCTTGTATTTTGTAGGAGACGTGCGAGAAAGCGTGTGTGGCATTAGTCAAAACGGAGTGCGGCAAGCTTGGATTAATGGGTTTAGGGTTAAATAGAGGAAACGCTGGGGGGATGGTGACAAAGAAACGGGCATGGACAGGTGCCAGAGGTGAGCAGGCGGGGCGGTAGATGGGAAAAGGCGGAGAAAACTGTGACTGAAGCACTCTTATAGACAGGCAAAGAGTATATAGATATGGATAATAGATATAGTGTGCTTGGAGATTGGGTTAAATCGTATTTAGTTGCTTGCCAGACGAAAACTCACCCGCTATCAAGCAGACAGCTGGTTGATCATAACATAGAGGAGAAAGTCAAAGTACAAGTCGTGGGGTATAGAAGATATAGCATTAGCTGGAGAGCATAGAATGAGTCGAGAGTCGATTGGAAGTGTTCTTGTTTCTGTTTCTGGTGTCAGAGGCCTGATTGAGAGTCAGTCGTATGCTCATGATGGGAGGAGTTCGAAGGATCTTCCTCTTACCTGAGGCTGGGCATGGATTTGCCCTTGATCAAGTTGCTGGCCGGCTCCCGGCTGATCATCGAAGCGGATCGCGAGAGCTTCTTCTCGCCCGTGTCCAGGCTGCGGTGGTACTCCTAGGCAAAACAAATAACATATATATAATAGATACATAAATCAAGGGAGTTTAGTCAACATTAAACTCTCAAGCCAAACAAACACCATTGAGAATGGAATATTTATGTGGGGGGGATTATAAGCGGGATGCCAGGCAGAAACACTTAAGAACAGTAAACATAAGTTTTCACTCCGCTTACTGCATGTTGCAGTGGTGTCTTGCCATTGGCTGAGTTTGTATCGAGCCCTACTTTTTCCAAATTCTTCTCCGACTTCGAGAACATCTTTGTCTCCACGAAGGCCCGCAGATCCGCCATTTTGACACGTTTCTTCTTCTCGCTGCCCCGCCTTTCGCTGGTGCTCGGAGCACTTTGAGGTTCCTCTGCAAAGAGTTCAGTTATCATGATACTATCTCAGAAATTGTGCTGGGATTTCTCTTACCCACAACAGCCGTCACCGTGGGCGATGGCTCGGGTATCTCGATGTAGTCTTTGACCACAGAGCTTCCCGGACTGTCGCGACTGTTGCTGCCGGGTCCCTGATACAGAGATATCTCAATTTGTGGTATGGGCAAGGAGTTGGATCGCTTGCGAGGCTGATTCAACGTAATGGCCGCCTCTTCCCCAATATCGCTGAGTCTGGAGTAAGAATTGTGTTAATAATCTCATCGATTAATTGGATTTTATCTTCTTAAAACTCACCGGTTGTACAGGTACTGCAGGCTCCAAAAGATGCCCTCCTCCTGCCAGTGGGAGATGAAGAGGCAGCGCAGAACTGCCACATCGAGGAAAGTGGCCGCCGATACATCCGCCTTGATGCTGTCCGACTTGTCCGAGTCGGTCTCCTTTTCGATGGAGGCACTACGCTTCTCCTTCATCGAGGCGCCGCGCATCAGCTCCTGCTGATCGAACTCGAACTTGGTGGAGGGCACCTTGTCCTTGTCGCGGGAGTTCATTGACTGGCGACTGCCGCGACGACTTTGGGACTGCTGCTGTTGCAGCAGACTAGCATCGGCCTGGTAGATACGATGTATTACATACTATATATCTTTAAGATAAATTCAAGTCTCCCACTTACCGTAAAGAACGAGTTATCCATGAGTTGTGGCGCCGAAGGCAGCCTAAATATGACAACACGTTCGTCCTCCACGCTGGAAGCCTCCTCTGGTATGGTTTCGGGAAACGCAAACTCCTTGGGCGATGAGACCCAGGAACCCTGTGTTATAAATCAAGAGAATTAGTTTATTAACCACCTTTGTTTCGCCATTATTGAACCTCCTCATCCTGACGACCGTAATCAGAAATGCCGCTCTGCGGCGAGTCCGCTTTGGGAGACATGGCATCCGCGCTGAGCGAGTGCTTACGGGCGGGAAATACATCCGTAGATCCCTTCGGGGTGGGCGCACACAGCAGATTCCGGGCCTTGGGCTTGACCGAAGCCGTAAAGCAAGGGGCTCCCGGTGCCCGGTTGTCCCACATGCCCTGCCACAGCTTAATGCCATTTTCCAGACGAAAGTTCTGGAAATCGGACTCCTTCAGGTGATGTATGATGGGTGCAAAGAGGTACACAAAGAGCTGGAGGAAAAAATTGATAAGGTGAGATTGGTCGTAAAGCAGAGGATCACTCTTCACACTCACCGTAATCGTAGGCACCGAGAATAAGTACTGATCTATGGACTTGGACTTGGGCTCGGGCACCTCGCCCAGTCCCAGATCTTCGCCGCCTTCATCGTCGGCGCACTCCTCGGCGGCATACAATAGGATCCACTGCATGGTGTAGAGCAGCTTGGTCTCCACGGGACCTATGGCCTGCATATCCTTGACGCGGTTGTGCAGCAGGGCGGCACAGGCGTGCATCACATGGGGCAGGGCACCTTGCAGTAGGCGCCAGCGAGGTATGGCACCCAGGGCCTTAGTAAGCGGCGGCGAAAGACCAAACTGGATGTTCTGCACCAGCACTTTCTCGAAGGACTGCAAAAGGAATATTACATGATATGAATATGACCTCCTCAGAGTTTTATTCTGTGCCTCCTACCTTGCAGGCTTCCTTCGACTCCTGAACCGACCGATAAAGGAGGAGAAGAATGTATAATTTATTGCAATTCTAGATTAGGAGGCAGAACTAAGTCCAAGCTACTACTAGTAGACCGAAATAAATGAAAATCTTATGACAAAACCAATCTTAAACATAGGCACATTAAACACGTAACATCTACGATATAAAAACAGAAGGAAATAAGGGAGGTTTCCTCAATATACAACAATATTTGCGGGGATTAAGTTGTACATTGAGTCAACGAGCTTTTGGGGTTAGAAAAGGACTACAGCTAAGTCTACCAGAAACATTTATAACTTACATGGTGTCCCGGTGCATGTTGACAAAACTACATTCAGATTTAGACAAATTGCGAAAGATTTTACAATGTTAATTTGTACAGTTTGTTATTGTTATTGTGGTTTTAGTTGGTTTTTGTGTAGAAAGCATACCGAATGTAATACAAACAGCAGCAGGAAATGTCTCTAAAACGGGGCAGAGAGCGGCAAAAAGGAGAGCATACTTTTCAGGGTGGACTGTAGTTTTCTAAACATTTTAAACTTATTAAATTAGAGACATTTCTTGGCCCTGTATTTGGAAGGCAGGTCTGTTGTTTCAGTTCGTGAACTGTGGCCGTGTTAGTATTGGTTTATAAGAAAGTACATAAAATCAAATGCAGGAAAGTATAATATAAACATCAAACATCAAAGTCAAGTTGGCTTTTTTAACTTCCATTTTCCTTGAATTTAGCTGAGAGAAATCAAAACGAGAAAACATTGAACACAAGTTCTTTGGTGTTGAATTGGAAGTGCCAATCTGATTGCCAATAGTTTTTTTTCTGGGTTTCGTTATGTTACACAGTCCATCCTTACAACAAACACGCATAGCGAATTTACAGCATAGTTCACAGATTCTCTTGGGAGCCTTCCCATTTGGCCAAAAGTTTTCTCATCATCATAGGTGTTTTTTTAGATTTTTGGCAGACCCGCGGACTGTTCTTTTTGCTGGCCCACCTGGGCCACACTCACCAGACAGGTAGACTCGTGCAGCTTGCCCAGCTTGGGCCGGATGAAGGGGGCTATTTGGCGCCACAGGAAGGTCTGCACGGACACCGGCAAGCCGAGGTCCTGCAGTCCGTTGTCCTGGTCAAAGTCAAAGTCATCGTTATTGTTGTTCGCTGCATGGCTATTGTTGTTCGTCTGCAGGTTGTTGTTATTCGTGGCGGTGGTGGTGCTTGTTGCTCCTCCTCCTGTTGCTGCTGCTGCTGCTGCCCCCGTTGCGGCGGCATTGGTCACCATGGTGGCCAGCTGTAATGGCAAGGACACAAATCAAGGGGCTTGTGCAACAGCTGGGAGTCCTGCTCGGAACGAAGTCGGGTCATTCATAAAACCGAGCCATTAGCATGTCCCAGCAACAGGTGTTTGCGTGCGCAGGCCTGTCTCGACTCCTGTTGCTCTGGTATTTCGTCGACTAGGTCAGTGCCACCACATCCATGTGTCGGTGAGTGTGTGTGACTAAAGGACCGCCCCACACCAGTCGCCGAGGGGACTGGTCCAGCTGGTCCTGGGACGCTGCGCAGAACGCAGACTCCGCAGCAGCGCCGAGAACGAGGCGACTGGGTTATAGATACAGAACTGGGTTTCTGGTATACATGCTAATTTGGGGCAAAAATTTTCACAGACTTATATAACCGCGACCAGGATTGTGGAAAATTTCGTCTTTTGCCCAATTAATCGCTGTCGCAGCGGCAATTGTTTGGTCCTTAGCACACACTCAAATCAAACGTCGTCGTTTGTGCCAACATTTCGCTAGATTGGGGCCGCACCCAGCGAAATGCGGTGGTTATGACTCCTGGCCAACGCACCTCCTGGCTGGGCTGGGCCACCGACTTTCACTAATTGCCGACCCTTTTTGTGATGGCGCCGTTTATAGCACTTTTTGTTTGATTTCAATTTGTGTATTTTTAACCATTTTTTTTTTCTGCAGCCCAGTTTGCACAGTTATATCTTAGCTTACCTGGATTTGCGCTTGGCCAGCTTCGATAACGTTTACTGCTAGAGCGTTCGGATGCAACTGAGACAAGCGTCGTTAACGGACGAGCTCTGAGCTCCCTGTCGTTGTTATCCTCGCTGCCGCCGTCGTCCTCCGTTCGCCATCGTGTTTAGTGCCGACAGCAGCAAGCCAGCAGTGCGTATACAGGATACACACACAGACTTACAGAGCCACCCACACACAGGGGGTCTGTAAGTGCGCGTTGAACTGAGCCGGGGATGCAAGAAGGAGGTCACGGCTGCGAAGGAAGCGACCCTTTGTAGAGCGACAATGCGAAACGGTGTGCCGGCAGTACTTACATACGTTGTGAACTCTTTCCCAACAGCCGAATGACGGTCTTCACTCCGTCGGCGAGGTTTATGTGGGGTCATCTCTCCTCATGGGGTCCTTTTCCCAAAATTCTCTTGCGAAATGCACTTTTAGCAAGGTTGCAGCCTGCACAGTGCTGCAGGTCATGCCAACTGATCTTTGGGTCAGCTGTTTCAAGAGCTAGAATGCGCGAAATTCGCTTCGAAGCTTACGCATTAAAACTTCCAGAGGGCGCTTTATTGCCGGGATCGCAACTTAAACGTCCGGTTGGGGGCGCTGCTACATGCTACGAGTTGCACTTGTCGATTGGCATTAAAAAAGTAGCATATTGTTTCGGGCGGCTGCCTCAATCCTTTGGCAAGGAGTGCGACTATGCGAGACGGTGTGCCGACAGTACATACGCGTTCTGTCTGCGACCGCGGGACTGTTGTGCACTGTTTCCCAAAGTCCGAATGACGGTCGACGGGGGCGAGTGGGGTGAAATCTTCTCATGGGGCTCTTTTCCAAAATTTCTCTTACGAAATACACTTGCCACCTGGATCTACGGGTCAGCTGTTTCAAGAGCTCGAACTCACGAAATGCGCTGCGAAGCTTCCGTATAAAAACGCCCAGAGGGCGCTTGCTGTTAGCTCTACAGCGTCCTCCCTCTCATCTTAGGCAGATCAGGACAGCCACCTTCACCACCAAAAGGGACAGGGACTCCTCTAGTTCTAATGGTTCAGCCCACCCCCCTAAAAAGGTCAAGGCGCCGTATCTGTCGCTGTCAGAAAGAGAAGCTACGAAAGCTGGTAGATCAGATGGAATAAATCGTCCAAAGGACGATAGAACCACAGACTGATTTCGAACATCGAGGCCTAGATGGACAGGAAAGCCGGACATTGCTCGCTTTTGTCCTGTCCGACGAATGTTAGTCTTAAATTGTTACATTGTTCCTTAAATAATTATTTCTGTTTGTAAATAATAATGAATATTAAAGGAAAAAGGCACCCACAAGCAACCCACACTCCATATCAAGTATACGCACTGGAATGCCAAAAAGGCCTCGCTTGCCATTTCTAAAACGGGTGTCCTTGAACTTATTGCCGCTTGAAGCATGCCTCGCCTAAGCAGGACACCCTGTTTATGGAGCACACTTATCAATGATAACAAATGCCTGAGGGTGGATATTGCGTATACGCTGTTCGCCAGACATATTTATGCCCGTTCGCCATTAAATTCCATTGTCTGTGCGCCTTAGGGGTGCGTCGGCAAATAAATGGCATTGTGGTTTAGGGGGAAATTAAAGCGATTTGTTAGTATCTGTCGCACACTGAATATATTGATTGAAGGTGGAATCCTTTCATATTTCATTTAACAATTTAGGGACTTTTTTTTTGGGATTTTTATTATTTTTATTATTCATATATAAAGGGAAAACTATTTAACAAATAAAACAAATACTTTTATGCGAAAATATGTTACTTTCTGAGTTAATAAATAGTACATTTATTTGGAAAAGTTAACGAAAAATCATAAATATTTATTCAATAAAATTAACATCAATAAAATCACTGAAATTCAAGAAGAATATTCTATATTTATGTATTTATTTTCCCCTAATAAGAATATTAATATATTTAATATATTTTCAAGGTCAAATACATGCACGTAGATAAGATTTTATAATGATTTGCTTATCGTAATATGAACTTTTATGTTCCAAAAATATACAACTAATCCCCGATCGCCTCTTTGGATGGCCCTGTTTTGATGTTGTGAAAATTCAGGGTATACACACAACACACATTTATAATATGTATATTTATATACATATTATTTCCTCCTATTCCCACTATAGCGATTCATCAATGACTTGCGCACCCAAATCTGCGCAGCTTCAATGCAGCTATCGGCGGCTGATAACAGCTGTTCGATTAAGGACTCGCACGGCCCAAATTCCCAAGCACCACATCCACTCCTGCCATAACAACAGGTGTCCCCCCCACCCGAGCAATGAGCAGTAAACAATAACAAAGCCAGGGAGGCTGCGCAGCCAAAAGCCGAGCCGAAGCATCAATGGACTGAGAGGAGGAGGAGCCCAGTTCTCCGGAAGTTGGCAGCACAGCTGGGCTCTAAACTGGGTCAAAGACGAGCCTCTGTCTCTCTGAAGGCACGTACACGTACCCATGAATGTCAAGGACAAGGACACATGGCTAACATGGACTCCAGGGCCCCCTCTTGCCACTCTCAGTGGTGCAAGTGTAATGGCCTGTAAATCAGTCGGGCAATGGACGGCTTAATTGCTGTGTGGCCTCTTCCTGGCTCTTAAGCACCTTTTCACCCTTCAGGCCCGGCCGGGCGTTATGTGTTATGTACCTAAGCGAGCCATTTCGAACGAATATTTGTTGCTGTACATTTTTGCTCTGAATACGCGCTGTGTATCTGTGTCATAGTTTTTATAAATAGCGCGCATTAAATTGTTGTAGATAGACGGCGCAGAAAAGGCGTCCGAGGGGCCGACAGTGAAGGCGGTGGCGGTGGTGGTGGTGCCGCCTTCTATGTAGATGTGATCCGCCAGCGTATCGGGCGGGAAAGCCAAAGCCAAAGAAGCATGGGAATAGAAGAACTTTTGGAAAATGTATAAATATTGAAAAGGCTTTTTAGCTTTTCAGGTGTTGCGGCGCTGCTGCCGGTGCTGCCGTCAAACAATCGGGGGCGAAAATCGGCCATTTAACACCCCCGGCCGATCCGACCGGCTGACAAAACATTTCGATTCCGAATGATAACACGCAAGACCTGAGCAAATCGTTGAAAATACTCGGGGCTTGCCAAAATAACGATCAGGGTCGATGAGTGTATAAATATACATACATATGTACGTGAATATGTGGCCAGTACATGGTCCGGCACAAACATGTGTGTGGGTGTCGACGTGTCATCTTCCCGCTCAGCCCCCTCCATGGAGTCTCCTCCGCTCTCCTCCCCCACTACTAATCTATTGCGCAGCCCCCATAACAATAAAGTCCCGCAGCGTCTCGTACTATGTTGCCTAAAATATTATCTGCAAAATCATCTGTAACATCGAATGATATTCAACACTATCCGGCTGGGAATGCCACAAGCGATTATTATTTTGCCTTCACGAAATAAAAAGAAAATACACACAGAATTGCCGAAAAAAAAAGAAGAAATTGGGTTAAAAATAGCCACCCTGTTAGGAGGAGAGCACAACAAACGGCTCCATGGGAGAGCTGCGGCTGCGGCTAGAGAGGCGGCGTTCGAAGGCGAATAAGTTCCCAAGATGAAAGTAAATTCTTGGCATCGAACTCGGCACCCCAGCGATGGTGTGTGTGTGTGTGTGTGTGTGCCTGTGTCTGTATGCTTCAGCCTTGCGCAGGAGAAGAGCGAGTGTTTCGTCACTCGCTCGGCGCGCTCGATTGCTCGATCACTCGTCTTTGTCTGTGTCTGTATACGTATCTGTGTGCGCTCGGCGATCCTCTGCTGGCTATCACCTCAGAATTACCTTGCCGTGGTGCCGCCGACGAATAACGTTCAGTCGAGACCGAGCTCATCCGCGATACAGTTGATTTTCGCATCCAACAGACAAAATGGTGAGTGCTCCCCAGTGCCAAGGAATCTTTACACTTCCTCCTCCTCGAATGTCCAGTGATATATAGATGGCAGCGAAGTTGAAATCAATCGAAATGATTCAAAAAAATTAATGCAAAACTCTCAAATCTTTTTACGATTCCGTTGACAGGCTGATGTTCCAAAGCGTGAAGTTGAAAGTAAGTTGAACGGCAAAGAACAGGATTATCTTTAACCTCAAACGAAAACGAAATCCATCAAAGTTAAACGACAAACTAAACTGAATATAAATCGAGGACAATCAGGAATACCGTTTCCAAGGATTAAGAACCCAAAAAAAACACGCTTCTTGCTGCGAATCTCTTCGAAAAATTCGGATTACATAATGTGCGCGTGTGAGATACACATAATATATACATATATGTAGATACAACAAAAAGTACACAAAAACGCCAGTGAACAAATTTCGTAATCACTTGGAATATACCACATATATATACATATATCTATACACACCACGAATCCCACATATACGCGTGCCTATATATATCATTTGTTGCGGAAAATTTTCATTACGGAATGTCTATATGCATCGCCGCCCGATCTATTTTCATCGCCCTCGCTCCCCGCTCGATCGACACTTGACCGACCACCGTTGGGATGAACCAGAAAAGTGGAAAACTCAACAACAACCCCA
>VNJM01000553.1:0-19989 GCA_008042475.1 Drosophila kanapiae
CTGAAGGTAAGAAATTAGCTTGTCGTGATAAATCCATGCGGTTTAGTTGAGGCAATGGTGTCCTGTTGTGGGGTGGGCAATCCAGCATGTTTAGGCTGCGAACGAGAAGCGACCGGATTTGGCTGAGCGTTACGTGTAGTGAAAGAGAAAGAAGGCAGCGACTGTAGGTGTAGCAATCGTGGGTGGTATTTTCATGCTCAGGAGTTCGAGGACAAGGAAATGTGCCTCGACGTACAGTAGTTGTTCCTTTAGGGCAACAAAATCTTTGTGTATATTAAGGAACCAATTTCGGATCTGCTTCATGGATGTATGCATCCGTATTGTTCGGTCCCAGCGCAGCTTCTAAAGTAATGGTGCGGGCCCAAATATTCCTGCTCAAAGTCCTGCAGAGATCGATGCAATAAAAAACCTTATCGCACATGGCAGGATTTTGAAAAATCGCATATTATGGCCAATCAGATGGATTTGGCTTATAATGTAGATGTAATGTTCAGGGGAAAGCGGCGATCTATGGTGTAATGATTGGTAGGTATTATAAAAGATCAAAATATATTAGTACATTTTTTAATTTTTATAATCTTTCTATTTTCCAGATTCAATCACCGCAGTCGGCGGTATTGGACCAGCTGAGAAAGGCCTTGCAACTCGAAAAAGGAACTAGAACCTAATCGAACCTAATCTTCAGTCAGAAGGAGTGTCGCTTCCTCAAGACGGTGGAACAGCAGATCGGCCTGGAGAACTACGATCGCCAGAACGACAGGCGTTTCTCCGGCACCGTCAAGTCAAAGCACATCCCCCGCCCCAAGATGAAGGTGGGCATCCTTGGCAAGCAGCATCATTGCGACAAGCTTAGGCCAACAACGTCGACAAGAACAAACGCTTTTAAATTCGAAACTTTCAATTTCTTCAGTCACTTTTCTTTATTTTTCGTGCAGAGGTCGCGGTTAACTGCGCAATTTATTTTTTTGTGCGTGGCCCAAGGCACTGTATTTGTTGTTGCAAACTCGAGATCGCGACATTTTTTGTGTCCTCTTCTACTGCTATTTTCAATAGATTTTGCTATTGCTTTTCTTTATGGATGGCTGGGAAAGCGCGACGGTCGTCTGGCGCGACTTGCTGACGCCAAAGAAAAAACATTACCTAAGGAGCAAAGTGAGCTGAAAGAGCCACTACGCGCCTTTCTTGGAATTAAAGTATTTCCATGGTCTACAAGATTTTGGTCGACTAGGTGATCCGATATCAAAAGTTTAAATACCATTATAAACTGGATATCTGTAGCTCTCGCAAAAACTAGGGTTTTAATTATATGAAAATCGAACCACTATGCAACGATGATCTGAGCTAAGAGCACGATGACGGACGGCACACGAAGTATTACGACGGGAGCTGGTCGACTGCCGTGAGCTGTGCGAGTTAGGGTTACGATTAAGCTCTCTCTCTCTCTCTTATGTTAAACAGTTCTGAGCTGACAGTCAACGAATAAAGGCACCTCTTCTAAATCGAGTGTATTATTAAATCAATCACCGTAACAGTAGTAGCTTAAGCCACGACCCGGCTAGCAGCTTACTAGAAGAAGTTCAGCCGCATCATCGTCACTGATCATGGCCACCACCTGGTCTCGAACGGTGCTCTGCATCGCTGCACGACTGTAGAGGCACCTACCGAGTGACCGGCCGTTTTGGGCAGCACCTTGCCGCAACGGTACATCAGAACTAACATATCCGTGAGCAGTACGGCGTAACTTCCTGCAAAAGCTGTGCAGGTGGAAAATATTGTGGCAAACACGCGCCACTTATTCTGTAACCTAATCTTACATATGTACATATATGAAGCTGCCGGCATACGTACAGTACGGTTTTTCGATATATTTCCAATTCAGTCGAATCTATACCATCGCAAGCGGCAATGTTTACACAAAAATCGTGTTTCCGAAGTTTTCTTTTTTGTTTTGTTGTACATACAAATTTATGTAGTACATATATTTATGCTTTTACCAAAAAGACTAGGTTTCCCCCCATCACTAATTATACACAACTTTTACCGGAATTAATTTAAATGTCTAAATTGTGCAAGGGCACTAAATATAACGGAAAGAAAAATCAACGCCCACCGCCGCAACCCGTCCCAGTCATAAGGCAGGATTGAATGCGCAAAGGGACTACACTGCCAAAACTTAAAAAAAAATATCGCGCTTGAAATTCGGAACTTTTAATTTCTTCTGTCAGTTTTCCGTTTTTTTTTTTTGTGCCCGTCTAAGAAGATTGACTAAAAACAAATCACTTTACGATCAATGCCGGCTGTATTTGCAAGCTCGAGATCACCGGCATCGGACCTTTCCTGTCTCCTCATTTACGTCTATTGTTGCCTTTCTTCATGGATCGCTGGGCACAAGCGACGGTCGTCTGGTGCGACTTGCTGGCGCCAGCGAAAAAATATTACCGAAAGGGCACTGAGACCTTAAAGAGCCACCTCGCGCCCACCTAGTGTCTGAATCAATGCAACGTTCTTCAGTCCGAAAAAGAAAACATGGAAATTCTTGTATTTAATAATTATATAGAACATTAATTCATTTACTTTTGAATAACATTCTACAGAATTCTTTTTAAATATGATCCGTTCCGCTCCCTTCATTAAGCAATGAACTCATATGGAATCGGAGCTAGGGCAATAGGCTCCTCCAATTTTTTGACGAAGTGCGCCTTCTTCGGCTGTTCGGGCTGCCGCTTAAGACTGACACGCTGTCCCTTCTCTTTAGCCTCCTTCAACAGACGCTCGTTCTCCTTGACGCGACGAAGAAAGTCCTCGCGGCACTTGGAGTGGTGAATGTGCTCAATGCGCACATTGACACGCTTGGCAAGAATCTTGCCACGGACACGTTTGTTTACAATGACACCAACTGCGTGCTGTGTGACGTTGAAGATACGACCAGTCTTTCCGTGGTACGCCTTGTAAGGCAAACCCTTCTGCACTGCACCATGACCTTTAATGTCCACAATGTCTCCAATCTTGAAGACGCGCATATATGTGGACAGCGGAATGACACCATGCTTCCGGAAGGGACGTGAGAACATGTCCCGAGTGCCGCGACGGTAGCCTTTCGAGTTCGTCATTTTGTTATGTTCAGATACCTTAAACAAACAAACAATTTAGCAACAATCCACCGCAGAGAAGCCACTTAAGTTCATATTTAAAAATTTATAAGTCGGATTATTTACTAACCTTTTACGTATCAACGTCCACGCGGTGGTGAAACTTGAAAAAGAAAGAAAAATGGCTACCATTGCAACATTGCCATACTGAAAAAAAAAAATTTAGACTTTTACCACTATTGCCAATATTGCCTATTCACACTTTTATATATTAAACAAAATGAACACATTACTTTTCCACCGTCTACCGTCACATCTCCATATAATATACAGTTAGAGCAACAATTTGATACAAAGAGAGTCAGCCCCTCACAGCGGTTTAAACAGGTCTATAAGGTCTATAAGCAGGTCTATATCCTACACTGGAAATATCGTTTGAACAGAAAATAAATGCTCTCATCACATTAATACTTCATAGTTGTATTTTATATATATTTTATATAGCAAAAGTCATTTCGAACACATTTTATAAATATAAAATTCTACCCACACAACTGGATGTGAGCTAGTTCCCTTTCCTTCAGCAAATATTTTTTCGAAACAAACTTACAACACAAAAAATAAAACTCACGGCTTTCGTACACTCTTCTTAACGTGCCCTGAATAGGAATAAGACATAGTATTCATATCATTGAAAAGTATTTTACAGAAGTGAGAAAGATAACAAGAGAACAATCGTCGAAAAAAGTATAAATAAAAGGTCTTTAACCCCCTACGCTGGACAGTGTTCGCCTACTAGGATCCTTTTCTCAGCCAGCTGAGATGGTTTGATGGTTGTGGCTGAACTCAATCAAAAAATTGCGCCTTTACATTAAAATTATGTTATGTACACATATCTTAAGGTTTTATTATGGTCCTTCAAAATATCTTCATCAATGTTACATCAAGACAACCCAGAGCTTGAACTTCATTTTTGTTCTTTCTATGTGAGGCGGTGGCCTATGTCAGAAAACAGGATGAGGAATTGAGCAGCTCATAAAAAAAAACAGCAACACCTGACCAGTCTGACGAGCAAAGTCAATTCACTTTAGTAGAGTGAGGTGTTTTACTAATGTATTTCGGATATAAAGGCAAATAGCCGGAGGATAACGCCAACGTTGCCCAATAACATTGGCTTTTTAAGCATTTCCAAATTAAATTACCTTTGTGCGTTAAATTCAATATAATTGGCAAAATTTTTCCAACGCCTGAGATATTTTTGCTGACAAAATTTCGCTATTTTTAACACCCGAACTAACGAAATCATACAATATTATTTCAATGTTATTACTGGGCAGTAGCAGCAAACGCAAGTATTCGATCTAGTAACTTAAATATACATATTTATGTAAGTATCTAGTGAGCGCCGACTTATGTGTATGTACTTGAAGCCCCATTCTGTTCTTATTGGTTGATACATTTTAGGGATTCTGAGCTCAAAGCTTTATACGAAACCTATGCGAGAACATTAAATAGATGGACTTATCTAAAATATTAATGTGAATAACTTTCTAAGGACAATTATGTTAGGATTTATTCATTATCCTAACAGTACAAATATCTGGTACATTTTTGAATTTCAAATCATGATATTTTATCTATCTATTTATTAATTAGAATTCTATAAATAAGTTGTGAAAAATTGTCCGAAGCACCACCACTAATGGGAACCAGCTGACTACGAACAGTGTTGGACAGCTCTCGAATTAAGCGCTGGTTCACACTACCTATGTACATATGTTCTTTATTTTAGTCTGCTTTCATTGTCTCCCTCTGTTGGTTTGGCCAAACTATTGGAAAGGTAACCTTGGCTCTCTGCCAAGAAAAATATAAAGAAAATTGGTTGGCCGAAAATTGGGAAATCTAGTAGTTGGTGCACGTTTGGTCATAATATTAAATCTGTAACGGGAGCTTGCTGTTATAAAGTAGGCAACGACAAGGAGATACCAGTAAGGCGAGGAAGGCAATTTAGCCGGAGATTCTTGAGTCTTTTCTGTCTGAACGGAACTTGCAACTCAAATGTCTTCAACCGAAGTCAAGCTTTCGCGGTTACTAATCCTAGCGCAGAAGTTTAACAACTTCTACTTGACAGGTAAGCAAGAATAAAGACCGATTGCATTGTCTCTGAAAATTGTGTATGGGTTGGCATTTGTTTGTAGCATTTGCCAACTAACAACTGCCGCAGGGACGTGAATTCTATTGCTTAGTATTTATCGATTAGTTTGTTTACGAGCCTATGCCTCTTATTATTAATTAAATGCACCGGCTTTTTTTAATAATTATATTTGTAATATATCAGAAGCGCGATACCAGTTAAAGCTCTTATGCAAGATCAATTTTATTAAGTGAAATTTTTACATACATACACATATATATACATACATTCAATATGGGCAAAAGCTTCCATGCATACATATGTACATAGGTACATAATTAGCTTTTAAGAAGGATTATATACATACATATGTATGAATGTATGTAAATTTGTTTGAAGTTCGGAACCTTTTTGGTCGTTCACCTGAAGAGTGTATGTACATATGTACATAATACATATGCACATACATATGTAAGTTAATATGAATGTACATGCATATGTAAGCACAATTTTAAATTAGACGTTTACGTTTATTCCGAGCCCATTTTGTGGTTTGGTGTATGTACATTTCCCTGGGTCGCTGTCTGTAAAAGCAAGTGTTGCTTACACTAATAATTAAACTAAGTTGGACTTAAAATTGGCTCTCTTTAATAAAAAACGCATTCTACTGATAAGCTTATCCCCCTAGCTCCGAGAATACATATGTACATATGTACATATGTATGTATGTATGTATGTATATATGTATGTATGTCTCCTCTTTGACGCCTATTTTCAATAGAATTTGTTGTTGCATTTCTTCATGGATGACTGGGCACGCGCGACGGTCGTCTTGTGCGACATGCTGGCGCCATCGAAAAAAATTCTACCTGCGGAGCAAACTGAGCAAAAAGAGCCACTGCGTGCCCTTCCTTGCTATAAAGTATATATATACATACATATATATGTATGTACATACATAATGATCACTTATCAGCGAGTCGATATAGAAATGTTCCGTAAAAGTCCGTAAAATCTGACTAAGCATGGGAGTCATTAAAGTTTTTAGTTTTGTGTTGGCAGCACCAATAGGTTGTTCGACATGTTTGAGCATAAAGTCATTCAGCATGTACATACATACATATAGCAGCTTTCCTAATTGTTTGCTACGATTTATCTTTAGCCTCATGAAATGCCTTAGTTCCGTCCGCTTCTTTCGTGCAAACTATATTTCCAGCAAGATAATTTGCTAATTGTCGTTATATAAACTTCGTTTTCCCGAAGTTAGCTTCCTCGCTTGTTTTGTTTGTTTCCTCAGATAGCGGAATTTTAATAACACGGGTAAATGAATTGATATTCTAATAAAAATTTTAACATAATTTTCTTAATGTATTCAAGTAAATCTCATACTTTTCATATAAAAACCATAGTGAATTTTTTATCTTTATAATACAAAAAATTAAATAAAATATATATAACATTTATAAACTTAAAAACCAGTTGGCTATTAAGAATCCGATGTGTCGGAGTCGACCAATGAATTGTTAGGAAAAGCGAGTAGCTTAACACCATCCTCATCTAAATTGACGGACTTTTTAGATAACTGTCTGAAAAAACGTCTCGCAGTATTACCATTGTCTGTATTTCTACTGCTAGCAATAGGTATATCTACCAATAAGCCCACCGGCATTATCATTAGCTTATAGCTTCTAGCTACTTCTTTTATGTTGGCTTTTCGGGCACAGATCACCAAATATCCCTTGTTGACGTAATATAAGAGGCAAATCAAGTCATTTCAAATTTTTTTTTACAAAAAATGTTTTGTTGTAATGACAAGTTTTCCATTTTGTTGTAGGCCGGCTTACAAAATTTGATAATTTCTTCTTAATTTCTTCTTCAGCTTTAGATAACTGCTGCTTTTTTTAATTTGCCCCAACACATATGTATTCGCTAAGAATCAACCTTTTTTTTCTGCTACACTTTCGCTGAGCCACAAGGCAACAAATAATTCTTAATAAAATAAAAATATCTAATGGTGGGAGCAACAGCCCAGCGAGACAAAAAAAAAGACAACCCCCACCACCGCGATCCGGCGCACTCGTAAAGCAGGTACAATATGAAAAATATCGCGGAATCGGAACTTCAGTCACTTCTTTATTTTTCGTGCCCTTCTAAGAAGAACGACTAAAGAAGAAATCACAAATTTTTCACTCAGTGTAGGCAGAGGTCGCGGCTAACTGCGCAATTTATTTTTTTGTGCGTGGCCCAAGGCACTGTACTTGTTGTTGCAAACTCGAGATCGCGACATTTTTTTGTGTCCTCTTCTACTACTATTTTCAATAGATTTTGCTATTGCTTTTATTTATGGATGGCTGGGAAGCGCTACGGTCGTCTGGAGCGACTTGCTGGCGCCACCGAAAAAATATTACCTAAAGAGCAATGGGAGCTGAAAGAGTCACTACGCGCCCACCTAGGGTTTAAAATGAATCACAGGAACTCAACAATCTCTTTTGGTAATCTGCGAACCCTTAACTTTCTACATTTCAACATTTTCGTTTGTAAACTAGGACATTTGTGGCGGATTTGCAATAATGCGGAAGGAGACAACAGAACTGATTTTGACGTAAAGCCACAATATAATTATTTATATTTCATGTATGTTACCTTTGACTAAATCAGTTCGCAGAACACCGACAAAAGATGATTTGGTTTAAACTTTACTGAACAATTTAAAAGTAGTTGGAGTTTAAGTGACACCGACTGCAATATGCCGTTCCCATCTCAGAAGATAAATTTTGTATATATATGTACATACATATATGCAAAACATTTTATTGTTATCACGATTTGTATTTTTAAACAACATTAAATTGTATGCTGAAATATTAAAACATATATAACACATAATATTCTTTTTATCATTACCCCAATAGTAAATACGCCCATATTGTTTGGGTACCAAGTATGAACATTTGCAAAAGGCAATATTCTTACCGGCTTCGAACGATATAACCACGCATACCTCAGGGCCAATACTGCTACTGCCCGACGGGGTGCGCATCCGAAGACGACGGTGTGCGCATACTCCGGGATCCCAGATCCGTACTCGGGGCAGCCTTCCTCCTCGTCATGGCCGAATCTCTTGAGGTAGCTGCGAAAGCAACCGTACCCGCTGAGCAATTGAGTTAGGTGGGAATCTTCCTGGCCGTGCTTACTATCCATCCAGTCCTTCATATTAGGGATCAGCTTGTGGGTCCATCGTCCTTTGGGCGAGGCATCCCATCTGGTCTGCCAGCTTGCGTAACTTCTTACTCTGGCAGCGTTTTTGCGATCGGTCTTGCTGACACCTTCCTGCGTTCGGTTGCCACGAAGCTCGACCTTTTCGCGAACCAACTCCTGCAGTGGAACTAGGCCGGCTATGACCAGCACTGCGTCGTCCTGCACGTGGACTCGACTCCCAGCAAGTAAGACTTCTTTCCAGGCGGCCCCCGCCCACACTAGAGCCGCGTACATCAGCTGGGAGGTGACGACGCTAGCCAGCAGCTTCCTGGTGGTCTGCTTGGGTCCTGTTTGGCAGCATGCGGGAAAGCGCGTCTGCGGTCCGGCTGTTCTTTTTCTGGGCGTACTCAAGGTGCTCCTTGAATGATGGCCTGGTGTCAAGAAGAAGATCGAGGAATTCAAAAGCCCTCTGCGAAGCTATCGCTGCTCCGCCGACGCGGATTTCATCCGTTTCCTCAGCTTTTCGGCTGGAAATTAGGCCGTTTTGTGCGCTGCCAGCTCCAGATTCGCGCTTGAGAGCCACCGTCCGACAGCTTCAATCGCCTCGGTTGCCTTCTCCTCCGCTGTCGCACGTTCCTTCGCCACCACAACCACAGCCACATCGTCGGGGAAACCCACGATGGTGGTATCGATGGTCATCGGAAGTCGCAGAACCCCGTCGTACATGGCTTTTTAGAGCAGGAACCCATCTCCGATTCGACCGTATCACCCTTTCACTGAAGTAGTTCTGCACTGTACGAAGTAGTTCTGCCCTGTGATGTCCAGGGCAGCCAGGGACTCCAGCGTTCGACTTCAGGCGGCGGTATTGAAGGCATTCCTGATGTCTAGAGTAGCCACTAGACAATAACTCTTCGAGCCGCCTTTCCACCTCGTGCCAGCGATCGTAGTTTCGGCTATCTTCTCCACCATCTCGATGGCATCCATCGTCGACCTGCCCTTTCTCGACCTAGCATTTCTAAGCCTGGCTGCAGAGATTTTTCGTAGACCTTGCCTGTGGTGTCCGTCAGGCAGATTGGCTCCCCTGGTGTCTTGCCCATTTTGGCAGCCTCTGACGCTTTTACCTCTCCGGAAAGTCTCTCAGGCACCTAGAGTGCATCGTGGCGTACTCATTCGGGTGCAGAGCTATGTGCAGCTTCAGTGCTCGGTTGAGCACCGCGTCTGACCCGGGCGCCTTCTTGGTGTGCACGGTTCTCCCCATTCGGAACCACGCATACATGCATTCTTGTATGTGAATACATGAACAAGCATACATAAAAAGGCCAATTCAAGAGCAGGACAACTTTCTTTTAGATGCGCCTCTTTGCGACAGAACTGATCAATGAGTCAATGAGAGCGTGAAGAGACAGAAAAATTGACGAGCGTAGCCGAAGCTGCGGGGCCTATCGCATTGGGCTCTCTGGAGCCACACCCACTTCCGTCTTTTTGATTCATGCCAAAAAGTATATGTTCTCTGATAAAAAAATGATTTTTTCTATTTCTATCTCTCATACTCTCCGCATATGTTTATACGGAATACCTGCCATCATAGTCTGTGTTGCCAAAATCGCTGATAGTAGTACCACCTACGAAACCTATATTTGTTTCGCGGCTTTCCCCTGATCAAACATCGGACGATGTTATTGCCTATATTCAAGGTAAGATAAAAACCGAAAAATAAAGGTGGAAATATTTAAATATTCTTATGTTAGGAATATTTAATCTTTCAAAATAAATGTCCCTATGTCTTAAGCACAACATGCTCTGATAGCTCTTGAAAAAGTATGTTGTTAAGGAGTTTGAAGCAAAGAAAAAGAAAAGGCGGCCTATATAAATAAGTATTCCTAGGCCAGACCAGACCATTATGACGTAGAGGGCATAATGGCCTTCCACTTCAAAAAACTAACAACTCTATCCTTATATCCTATCAGAATGCAAGAGAATTGCGTAGTAAGCTCCCTAAATTGTATTCTGATAGCCTTTCGTTCGTATCCCAGGTTATTGTGTTTACAGAAACCTGGTTATAGCCGGAGATCCTTAACTCCGAAATTTGTTCAGCTGTGTACACTTTATACAGGATGGATCGGCCTATCCGCCGAGGTGGTAGCGTCCTCATAGCGGGGGACTCCACACTCAAGTCGGAATTATTCGTTTTTGAGGATTGCAACGATGTTGAATTCCTTAGTGTAAAGCTATCTGTTAAATTTATATTTCATGTTTCTATATTCCTCCGTTGTCGGAACTTCCTATTTATTGGAACCATCTTTCTGCTATCCAATCGGTCTCCAGTAAACTGTCGGATAGGGACCATTTAATAGTTCAAGGTGATTTTAACATTCTTGGAGCTACTTGGTCTGCTACCAAATCTTCAAATACTTTTTATACTACAGCACAACATGACTTTATTAATGTTCGACATTTCGCTGTCTGAAGTCAACCATGTGGGAAATTCTTTAGATCGCTTGCTTGATCTCTGCTTTGTCTCTGACCCGACAAGAGTCAGTTTGGTCAGGGTTCCGCCACTGACACAGCCCGAAGATCCTATCATCCTACTTTCGATGTGACTATCAATATTGGGACTGCTCTGGAGTGTTGGTCTGATCGTCCACCTCCTCATCGGCCTCGTCCACTGCTTTCGCAGGGCGGACTTCGGAAGGTTGAGCAATTCTATAATATCAAGTTTTAATTGGTCCGATTTTTATATGTGCACTGACATGGCTAACGCCATGGATATTTTTACAATTCCATGAATTCTATTTTAAACGACTGTGTTCCGTTATACTATCCGTTAATCTCAAACAAGCCTCCTTAGTTTAATAAAGATTTGACTCGCCTCTAAATCATAAAGCCCAATCTCTATTCTATATTTAAACATACCGGTTCTAAATCTGTCTTTACTCGCTATTAAGCGATTCAGTCTAGTTTTACCATGCTTAACGCGTAGTGTTATAAAACCTTTTTAATTTGGTGCAGGGTCAGTTCTCGCAGAAACAGTTTCAGAATTTTGCCAACACTAAACGTAAGCCTGTTACACATCCATTCTCAGTGTCAATATGACAGCAGACAATTATCAGGCCACCGCCGATCTCTTTGCTCAGTTTTTTCGAACTACTTATTCTTCGTCATTCAATTCAAACCAGAACCTACTCATGATCAAATGCACACTAAACTTTAAGTCTAGTTTAAACGAAGGTTACTTTCTTTTGGATCTCTTCATGCGCCAGTTTTAAGAAACCGTGGCATTAAATTCCGAGGAAAACCAATTCAATTTGAGCTCAAATGTGAAAGATAAATATAAAACGGATTATTAAATTAAATTATGTATAATTTATGTATATGTATATAAATACAAAAAAAAAAAAAAGAAATGTTAAAATAATATTTAAAAATTAGATAAAATGTATATAATTTATTGAAAATATATTTAAGGTACGAGACGGAGCCTCATTTTTAATATATCTGCTTCAAGATTGAGCTATTGTTCCCTGGAACCCGATCATGTAATAGAATAAGAACAATTCGATTGCAAAGTCAAAAGTAATTATTTAAGCTAATTTGTTCGTTCTTTTTTAGAGGTTCGTTTCCTAAAAAATTTAATAATATCCCTGAACCCCTGAACCTCTAAAAAATAACATATTTTTGTATGGCCTTGTAGTAAAACTGTTTATTCAAATTTAGCGGTAGATAACTTTTTGAGTTATCGTGTATAACAAAGTTACCAAACAAAGCTTCATATTCTAAAGCGCATGTACTCAAAGATTTATATTACCAATATACAATTTAAAACAAAATCTGAAAGTTATTTTTCATATATGTATCTCCCCCTTTAAGAGATTGTCAGGTTTATGAATCACCTGATTCACGCATTTTTCAATAGATGTTCTTGTTTTACTATACTATTTTATTTCTCAAAACTTCATACTTAACACCATATTTCTATTGAATCTCAGGTCTTCACAAGAGCGACATACGTCCATTTGTGGTTGAGGGTCAACAAGTAGGTCTTGTTAAATCAGATGTACTTAAACAGCTTCTGAAGTACCCGGAAGTATTTTGTATTCGGGAATGTGAACAAACCAAACAGGTAAGTAGTTGTTATCTTAGATATTATCTAATTCTTTATTTAAATCCAATCGTAGGGTGTAGTTGAACTGAATCCAGCGTTTCGTGACTACCATGAGCGCACTGAACAGTTGGAAAAAGTACTCCGTAACCTTCGATCCGAGGGATTGTTTCCCGCCCTTCAAGGTTGGCGGGATGAGTACTTTGAGGTGAAGTCCGAGCACCGGGCTTTGCTTAAAATGGAGCGAGCAGCCACACCGCTCTTTGGTGTCCGTAAGTACGGTGTCGACATCAATGGTTATGTGCGGCATCCAACCCAGGGGCTATGCATTTGGCTGCAGCAGCGATCCAACACCAAAGAGACATGGCCTGGCAAGTGGGACAACATGGTGGGCGGTGGACTGTCTGTCGGGTTTGGTATTAAGGAGACAGCTGTTAAGGAGGCTGCCGAGGAGGCATCTATTCCAAGTGATCTTGTCAAGAATTTAGTTTCGGCTGGGTGTGTCTCATTTTATTTTGAAAGCCGACAAGGCCTTTTTCCGAACACCGAATACGTATTTGACCTGGAACTGCCGGTCGACTTTGTTCCCCATAACGCTGACGGCGAGGTGCAAGCTTTTGAACTACTACCGGCTAAAGATTGCGTGGAGCGGGTTTTTACGCCAGACTTTAAGACAACCTCAGCGCCAGTAGTTATTGATTTCCTTATTCGACATGGTCACATCACGGCCGATGACGGTAAGAAGTGCTTCTGGATTTCACACGGTTTTTAAGAAAATGCATAATTAATTTTTTCTATTTAGTGTTTGATTTTACTCAAATCGTTGAGCTCTTGCACGTACCCCTGCAGTCGCTATATACATACAAGACGCGCTTGGAGCTGGCCCAGAAGCAGCAGCAAAAAAAGTTAGCCGGTGGTGAAGATAAAAATTGCAATTGTGATTGTTTGCCGACTAAACCCACTGAGAACGGACACAAAAAGAATTAAAAGAATAGAATAGAATAGAAATGTGTATCAGCGTCAAACTAAATATTATATAAAGGGGAATTTCTAGAATTGAATATAATAACGAAAGTGAACGTGTATTATAATTTACCTAATTTAAACCGGCATAGATAATTTTTAAATTAACTCTGTAATGGGAAAAAAAGCTAACGAAACAAGTACTTGTTATGCAGCAACTAGTATATTGCCGTGAGTGCTTTCTACAAATTTTAATTTGTACGTTAAACGTTATATTTTATATAAAAACAAACGTAATTTAAAAAAATATTTATTGTACATTTACATAATAATATTTAACATCTTTTTAAGATTTGACAAACATAAAAATAAATAGGTTTTTATGTTAATAATATTATAATATTAAATTTATTCATGTAATGGCACAATATACTTAAAACTTTTTTGAAAAAAAAAAAAAAAACGTAATAATAATAAAAATCAGACCAGCATTAATTACGGTAGTAAAGTATATCAAATATATACCATATTAAGTAGACGTTTCTATTGCATGTGTGTACCAAAGTGCTCAATCTTAAGAATAAAATGATACTAGATAGTTTTCTGTTAAATTTGTGAAATTTTTATAACTTAATAAAGAACATCAATTAAGTTTGGTTAATATTAGTTAAGTAAGCCTGGCGTTCATACAATCAGACGGATATCTCTCTCGGACGTTGATGCACTACGGTCAATGCACTCAAGTGGCTCTTGCAACACCAAGCACGTGCTTATTAGGAGTAGGTGTTAGTAGGCGCGATAGAAGAAAGTATAGGTAAAGTTTGCGAGGAAATCAACTACTGACGTGCTGCCTGACTGTTTAGTTGCATACGTAGTAAGTTAGTTAGGATTAAAGTTTTTAGTTTTGGAAGACTGTCTATGTTAGAGGTTATTGGGTACTTCTCATTGTAATTAGCGCACAAAACTCTAAAGGGTTCATACACTTCATACGATGATCTACAATGGCGCAAAGCTAAAGGTAAAAAGGATCTAGCTGACCTATCAGGTCAGAACTTTCCACGTCACCACGGATTAAATTGTAAATAAAGGTGATACCTAGCATGGTTGTACGGTTGGTTAAGGATGGTAGGTTTATTAGTAAAAGTCTACTAGTATAAGAGGGTAACCTTCGGCCTGAATTCCAGTTAAAGTTGCGTAGAGCAAAAAGTAAAAAGTTCTTTTGGACTGAGTCGATGCGTTTTCTGTGGACATCATATTGTGGATTCCAAACGCACGAGCCATACTCCAAGATAGGACGAACTAATGAAGTATATAAACTTTTTGTGACATAAGGGTCAACGAATTCCTTCGACCATCGCTTAACTTAGCACCATGTTTGGAAGTTATTCAGATCTGTTTGTAAATCCGACTGGAAAGAGCTGTCTTTATACTGCACACAAAGCTTAACGTCGTCTGCGTACATGACCACTCTAGAGTTAGCCAAAACTTTGGGCAGGTCATAAATAAATAATGTAAACAATATGGGACACCAGAGGTAGGTAACCCGGAGATTATTAGAAAAAAAGGAGGACTTTCTGCGTCCTGCCAATCAGATAACTTGAGATCCATTTAAGAAGATGACCGGAAAACCCATTAAATCGAGTTTCCAAGAAGGGAGTATTTAACGGAGTCAAATGCTTTACTGAAATCAGTATAAATTACATCTGACTGAAAGTTCTTTTGGAAGCCCTTTATTATAAATGAAGTGAGCTCCAAAAGATTGGTTGTTTTTGATCTTCGCACAATAAATCCATGTTGACATGGAGAAAAGATTGACATACAAAGATGCTGCAAATGTCGACTTATGGATTTTTCAAAGAGTTTTGGGATGACTGACAATTTGGAGATTCCTCTGTAATTGTTGGCATTCGTTTTGCTACCTTTTTTGTGGAAAGGAATAACAAATAATTCCTTCCAAATAAGAGGAAAGTGGGACGTTTCTAAGTATAACGTAAACAATTTTAGAAGGAGCTGCACCAGGCCTTGGCATATTACCTAAGCACACAGCCTGGTATTACATCGGAACCTGGTGCATAAACTGGTTTAACACGTTGAAGATCCAAAAGAGAACTTTCGTTTAAACTATGACTGAACACTAGGTTTGATTTCGACATTTTGTAAGATTAGGTCTGGCTTGAATCGACTGACAAGGAATAAGTAGTTTAAAAAAACTGAGAAAAAAGTTCGGTTAAAAGTTAAAATGATAGCGAGGAAGGATGTGTAATAGGCTTAAGTTTAGTGTTGACAAAATTATAAAACTGTTTTAGGTCCTGCGAGAACTTTACGCCGCAACGAGCTAGATAGTTTTTATAACTCTGAGCGTTAAGCACGGTAAAATTAGACCGAGCCGCAAAATAGCGAGATAAGACAGATTAAGAACCGGTATGTTTAAATTTAGAGAAGTGATTTGATTTTTTTTTTTTTAGGTGAGTCAACTCTGTATTAAACTAGGGAGGCTTGTTAGATATTGATGGATAGTGTAAAGGAACACAGTCGTTAAAAAAGGAATTCATGGCATTTTAAGAAATATCCATGGCGTTAGCCATGTCAGGGCACATATAGCGATAGGACCAATTAAAATCTGATATAAAATTGTTCAGACTTCCAAAGTCCGCCCTGCGAGAGCAGTGGACCTCTTTAGGTGGCCGGTCAGACCTACACTCCAAAGCAGTCCCAATATCGATAGTCACATCGAAAGTAGGATGATATGGATCTTCGGGCAGTGTCAGTGGCGGAACCCTGACCAAACTGACTCTTGCCGGGTCAGAGACAAAGCAGAGATCAAGCAAGCGATCTAAAGAATTTCGGACTTGGTTGACTTGAGACAGCGAAATGTCGAACAAGCCATTAATAAAGTCATGTTGTGCGGTAGTGAAAAGAGTATTTGAAGATTTGATAGCAGACCAAGTAGCTCCAAGAATGTTAAAATCACCTAAAACTATTAAATGGTCTCTATCCGAAAGTCTATTGGAGACCGATTGGATAGCGGAAAGATGGTTCCAATAAATAGGAAGTTCCGACAACGGAGGAATGTAGGAACATGTAATATATACGAAACTACCTTTGACAGATAGTTTTACACAAAGGAATTCAACATCGTCGCATTCCTCAAAAACTAATAATTCCGACTTCAGTGTGGAGTCTACCGCTATGAGGACACCACCACCTCGGCGGATAGGCCGATCCAGCCTGTATAAAGTATAAACAGCTGGAAAAACTTCGGAGCTAAGGATCTCTGGCTTTAACCAGGTTTCTGTGAACACAATAACCTGGGATACAAGCGAAAGGCTATCAGAATACAATTTAGGGAGCTTACTGCGTAAGCCTCTTGCATTCTGATAGGAAATGAGGATAGAGTTAGTTAGTTTTTTGTTGCAGACATAGACGTAGATGGCACAATAATCTGGTCTGGCCTAGGAAGACTTATTCCTATAGGCCGCCTTTTCTTTTTCTTAGCTTCGAACTCCTTAACAACAACATACTTAGGCCAAAAGCTGTTAGAGCATATTGTGCTAAAGATCTCGTTAGGGACATTTATTTTGAAAGATGAAATATCCTTGGCGTAAGAAAATTTAAATTTTTCTACCTTTATTTGTAGTTTTTCGGTAGTATTAGTAGTAGTTTTTTAACATCGTCAGATGTTTGATCAGGGAAAAGCCGCGAAACAAATATATGTTTCGTAGGTGGTACTACTATAAGTATGGGCATACTTATATATATATATAAGTTAACCGGACTGAGAGTCAATCACCAAATGTCCGAAGACTGAGCGCTGGCCAAATTGCTGACACAGAATTTGAACGGAAGCTCGTGCACAGCATATTTGCGTGGCCGTTATAAAGCTCTATTTCTTGTTAGCTTTAAGTCTCCCGCAGAAGGAAGACAACCCGGTATCAACCTGCCAAAGGTCGATTGTAGACATACTACGCGAACAGATCGGGAAAATTTGTTACGTATATGTAGACGACGTGATAGTCTTCTCAGAAAATGCTGCTGATCACGTTATACACATTGACGCAGTCCTCAAATGCCTGTACGAAGCCAACATGAGTGTGGCACCAGAAAAAAAAAAACCAAATTCTTCAAAGAAAGTGTGGAATTTGTAGGTTTCATTATTACATCAAACGGATCCAAAACAGACCCGGAAAAAGTAAGAACCATCCAGTAATATACAGAACCAAACAATTTGTTCAGTCTCAGGTCTTTTCTAGGATTGGCCAGTTAATACATAAGTTTTGTCAAAGACTCCGCTACCATAGCTAGACCACTTACTCTCATACCTAAGGGAGAGAATGGCACTGTTAGCAAACACATGTCCAAAAAAGGTAGCTATCGAATTTAATGAAACCCTACGCAGAGCGTTCGAGCGCCTGCGAGGCATTTTATCATCAGAAGATGTCATAATCTTTAATCAGCAGCTGCATCGGTGCGGTACTGTCCCAAATAGGCAGGCCAATAACGATGATTTCTCGCAGGCTAACTACGCAACTAACGAAAGAGAACTATTGGCAATTGTTTGGGCTATGGGCAACTACAAAACTACCTATACGGCACCAAAGAGATCCGGATCTTAACTGACCACCAACCTTTACCTTATGCTGTATCCGAGGGAAATACAAATGCTAAAATTAAAAATTTTCTGGACCCAAAACCGACACATAATTCAATTCAATAACAAGGACTCGCTGTTCGGATTGGTAAACGCTATTTACTGCGACCTCTCCACACTAGCATGCATCCAACATGACTTAGTGACGGAATTCCCAGCATGCAAGTTCTGGCATTGCAAGAAATTCGAAAACATAATAATATCACGAATGCAAATGAAGAGAAAGAAGTAATTATATGCGAACACAACCGCGCTCACAGGGCAGAACAGGAAAACATTAAACAAGTTCTTCAGGATAGCAACTTACCAAATATCTCCAAACTCGCCAACGAAGTGGTTATAAACTGCAATACATGCACCAAAGGGATGTAGAACAGACACCCCAAGAGGCAGGAGTTGGGTGCCACACCAACCTCCTCATATGCGGGCGAAATGCTGCATATAGACATCTACTCTACGCATATGAGGTTTTTCTTAAACTGCGTAGGTAAAGTTTAAAAATTCGCTGCAGTACAGCCACTACTTTCGAGGGCCATACTCGACGTACGCAGCCCCATATTACAGCTGATACATTTTTTCCAAAATATTTCCCAAAACGATAAATTGCGATAATGAGGTGACCTTCAACTCGGAAACTATAACCTCATTATTGAAAAATCAATAAGACATTGACATTATTAATTCACCCCCTTTACACAGCAGCTCAAACGGGCAGGTTGAGAGATTCCACAGTACTCTAACAGAAATAGCAAGGTGAATTAAAATCGACAAATAGGTTGACGATACGGTGGAGCTCATTATGAGAGCCACGGTAGAATATAATAAAACAATACATTCAGTGACAAGATTGCCACCCAAGCATGCCTTGCACTCAGCCAATGACGAACAGAAATTGCCAATAATAAGCAATATTGAAAAGGCACAACAGGCCCATCTAGATAGGTGCAACACCACTAAACAAAACCGAATTTTTGAGGTAGGAGAAAATGTGTATTGCGGAATTGCGTTGGTGTGGGAACAGAGAAACTGCTTCGACACTCAAGCAATTTGTCCGAATTTTAAAAGATAAAAGAAACTTCTAAGTTGTCCGATTTATTTTCAAATTCACCTATGCGAAAATTGTTACACATCGATACCGACCATATTAGAAGTTTATTGTCTGTTTTAAACGTATACTATAGGATGGCCAGGAGCCTAGACTTCCCAGGCACCGCACTCAAGGTACGCGGGTACTCCGGGTACGATTAATTGAATCAAATATATAATCAATACGCAAACGCAAAATAAAATAAAAAATAAAATTAATGAGTTAACAGAGGCAATTAACAAAATTATCGAGACAAAACAAAATAATATAGTTGACACTTCTCACTTGTATGAGGATCTTTTGGCCTGAAATAGAATATTAATAGCCAAGATTCAAAACGTAATGCCTACAGTCACACTTGCTAAAGCCAACATCATTAACCCAACAATTTTTAATCAAAATGATTTAAAGTCTGTATTTGTTGATCACCCCACAGTAGTTCCCATCATTAGCCTACTAGAGGCGTCTAACATTAAGGTCTTTTAGTCCGATAGTATCATCCATGTGCTAATCGCATACCCTAATATTAAAACTACGTGTAAAAAGGTCACAATCTTTTCTGTATCACACCACCATACTATTTTGGAGTTGAAGGAGAACATAGTAACCGAATGCAACAGCGACTTCCTAACAGTCACCGATAGCGTTCTTACAATTTACGCGTCCTTCTGCAAGCTGACGCCCCACGATACTTGTGCTCTAGGGCTGCACGCGGGGACTATGCACTATGCGAGCCGCAGGCCAGCCACTTAAGCCCCCTCACATTGGTAG
>VNJM01003112.1:0-11195 GCA_008042475.1 Drosophila kanapiae
TGGTTTTAGGAGGAGCAATTCCAAAAATTGCGTTCGGTTTCCGCTGCTCGATGCCCGATATGGGCTTTGTGGGAACCGGATCTAAGACATTAGAGACGTTTGCGTGGCCTTGGGATTGTACATTGGATTGTACATCAGGAAGAGTGACCACGGATATTAGGCCAGTATTATTAGGAGGCTCTGGCGATGCGGATCCAAGGAACAGTGGTGACCTGGAGTCAGTAGGACCAGAAGTTGCAGCTGCCGTCGGAATATCGTCTTCGTCACCAGAGACAGCGGAGGGACTTAGCGGCGAGATGGGAGACGAAAAGCCTGGAACTTTTAAAAACGCATTAGACTGGGTGGTTTTAGATGGTAGTGTTAGCGAGTCACTTAACAGCTTTCGGTGCTTAAAGTTCGATTCCGCCTCCTGAAAACGTCTTAGAAGGTCGTTAAAACCAGCACATAAAGATTGATATTCGAGATTTGTCTGTCTTATAAAAGACATTATCTCGATTTTTATACGTTGGCAGGTGGGGCATGTCCAATCCAGGTTGCTGTTGGATTTCGTACGGTCAGATATAAGGGCCGCATTGTGACCAAAATCAGCACATTTCGCGTGGGCGATGTTATCGCACAGCCAACAACAAACTGTAGGCTGCTTAAGCGTAATTTTTGCTTTAAGTTGGCAATCAGCAATGCAGCAGTTGGTCATTGTTTATTGTTTATGTTTTTTTAGACGCGTCGGGAAACACTAACAAGCGGTTATTGCAAAAAAGCTCGACAAAGTTGGAGCTTTATTATCCACAACTATACGCGTTGATAAAGATCACTGAACAACGGATCAGATGTAAGAAATCTGAATACGATTGGTGATGTTTATGTAGAGAAAACTTGATTTAAGGGGGAGCGATAAAATACACGTCCGACTACGACAAGAGCTTTTAGCTAAATGCTTTTAGCTATTTATGCGCGAAGTATTGTTTGAACCTAGATATCTTTGTCAGGGTGCTGTATAGCGCCAGATCATTTGAGCTGCTATGAAGCGGCGGTGCATTAAAAATGTTTATGTCGAATTGACTTTTAAATAGTGAGGTGACTGTTTCTGAATTGGAAGACGGTTCGTTATCGCAATACATAGTTTTAATATTAGGGAATAAATTGAGTAACTGAAGAAGAGGGGTTGTTACGTCAATTAATTCTCGAGATGCTCGTCAATGCAAGTTAGGAATAGTTTTTTGTCGGTGAGTAACATCTCCCCGGGGTAAGATGGTATCGGCGTTTCCCCAAGTTCTTGTTTTTTTATTGGTGCCTATCGTATTTGTCCAATAATAATAGTAATAAAGGATTTGTTTCATTCTGCTTTGTGTGCGCAATTATGTTCCGCATTGATTATTTATACCTGTTCGCTATTAGTGGTAATGTCTGGCACCATGTTTTTGCAGTGCCAGAACTTAATCGCTGGAAATAATGCCACTAATTCATGTTGAATAGCCATAGTTCGCAATGTATTGCATTTACAACTCCTGGGCTAACAAAATGCTTTATTATCTCCATAAGTTTATTTTGGTCAATGAATTTTATAATATGGCGGCGTGTCAGATTGCGGTTCGTTTTGAAGTGCATTAATATTCTGCCTTGAGAGGGCGTCTGCCACGAAATTTTCTTTTCTAGGCTTATAATGAAAATTTTCGTTATGCATAAATATGCAGCTCTATGGAGCCGTACAGGTAGTTTTGCAATTTACCTAGGGCCCATACGATGGCAAGTAATTCACTTTCGTTATTGGCCTGTTTAAGTAAGCGTGATATCATTTTGATAGGCTTGCCTTCTTGAGACAGCACTGCTCCGATGCCACTTGCCGGGGCATCGGTGGTTAAATCAAACGACTTTTTGAAATGTGGGCTCCTCAAGCGTTCGAATGCGCTGCGTTGCGTATCGTCAAACTCTACCAGCATTTTATTCGCCATGTGCTTGCTGACAGTGCCGTTTAAGAATATTGGTTAAAGGTCGCGCTATTGAGGCAAAGTCGCTTTCACAGAAGATTATTAATTCATCGACTTACACGTATTGGCATTTGCCAATTTGTTCCCGTAGGACGTCGTCGATTGCTCGTTGAAAGATGATGTCCGCATTCTTCAATGCATTCATGTCGCATTCAGCTTTCTGCTATAGGGCAATGCATCCGCTGTTATGATGAAGAGGAATCATTTTCAATTTGATTAAAATTTGTTGGTTAAGATTTTTATGTGGATGATTTAATATCTGGTAGAGATTCAAATGAAGAGTGAAAGAAATTCGTCGTCAGGTGAATGAACTGTTGTCGCGAGGTCACTCAAATTGTGTTCGAATGAGTCAGGAGTGCTTGAAGAAGAATCTGACTGCAAAAAAGGATCAGAAAAATTATTTTGCCAGAGGGAAAGCGCATGAAGTGGGTAGTATGTGATACAAGGTCAAAAATTAGCTGCATTTTAGTTATTTTACTTGGACCTTTCTGAACCCACTTTTGACAATATAGGGTAATTCTTATTGAAGCATAAGCCGGTAACAAAACTGCCCCAAGAATGTATATAAAGAAGAAAATATGTGGTTATAGGTTAAATTATTCTACGACGAAGTATATTTCTTGGACGTTGATACACGTCAGTACACTTAAGTGGCCTTTTCTACACCAAGCACGTGCTTGTTAGGGTTAAGTGTTAGTAGGCGCGATAGGAGTAAGTGTAGGTAAAGCTTGCAAGTAAAGTAACTACTGGCGTGCTGCCTGAATGTTTGGTTGCATACGTTCTAAGTAAGTTAGTATTAAAGTTTTTAGTTTGGGAAGGCTGTCTACGTTTGAAATTATTGGGTACATATCATTATAATTAGCACACAAAATTCTAAAGGGTTCATGCAATTCATACGATGATCTACAGTGGCGCAACACTTAAGGTAAAAAGGATCTAGTATTTCTACTCGGTACGTGGAAATTTAGCTGACCTATCAGGTCAGAACTCTCCACGTCACCACGGATTAAATTGTAAATGAAGGTAATAGCTGGTTGGTAATAATGGTTCTACGGTTCACTAAGGATGGTAGGTGTATTAGCAAAAGTCTACTTGTGTAAGAGGGTAACCTTCGGCCTGAATACCAGTTAAAGCCGCGTTGGCCGAAAAGTAAAATGTTATTTTGAACTGATTCGATGCGTTTTCTGTGGACATCATATTGTGGATTCCAAACGCACGATCCGTACTCCAAGATAGGACGATCTAATGAAGTATATAAAGTTTTTTTAACATAAGGGTCATCAAATTCCTTCGACCACTGCTTTATAAATCCACCCCACACCCTGGCTTTACCATGCACGAAATATGATCTATAAAGTCTAGTTTAGGATCCAGGCGGAAGCCCAAATCATCGACCAGAGTGATTCTTTTCAAAGAGCAGCTGTTTAGCATAAGTCGTATAGGTTTCATCTTGTTTTAATTTGGTCATACATGAATATTCCAATACTGTTTACATTAGATATTTCTTTTATAATTATTGTACATCATATACATATCGATGTTTCAATCAATAACTACAGTTCTCATATACCAATCATCTGATATATAAATTAGCAGTGAAATCTATAAATCTCGCAAAAACTGCATCTGTTATTGTCCCGCGTCTAGTCGTACTAATATATATATATCATTAACAATATTCAAATTGAGTGTGTTCTTTAGAAAGTTTAATAAATCTACAGATGCATCTTTTACAAAATTTACATTAAAATCGCCCTATCATAAGAATTTCGTGATAATTCTTCCTCAATATTCTTGAACAACCCTCTGTGATCTCTTATATTTGTAATGGATAAACCAGGCGATATATAAATTGACACCACAATCATATTTTTACCATTAACAAGAGTGCATTCTGCAGCACTCATCGCCAACGGCATGATGAGAAATTAATTCTTGGTTACGGGCATGAAGGTCAATATGTTGCCTATGCCTCTGCCAACTCATTATTTATATCACTATTTTTCTCAAAAGTAATTGGTGTGGCGTCAGGCTCTGACGTCTAAGCTCGGAGGGAGAGAGGTAACTTTCATCAGTTGCTCCCTCACCTCAATGAGCGGATACGGTGAAAGAGCGACAATGAACTGCCAGCGACATTCGTGGGGGCCCCGATCGTAGGGGATATTTTGTTCAATAATATTAAATATTTTGTAATATAATACAAAATAATAGTAGTAATATTTGAAAATTTAATAATATTGATATATTTGTATATTTTAGCGTATATATATATATTCGTAGGTCTGGTGGAGGGGCACGCGAAAAGAAATCAGAAGATGCCTGGATAACCGCACCAAATGATAACGGTCCTTTGTGACAAGCAAGGGCACGAAATCTAAGGGAGGGAGCAAACGCGCATCGGGACAGCAGACAGACAAAAAAAAGGGACAACCCAAGCCACCGCAACTCGGCACAGTCGTGAAAAAGGTAGATTGTGTGCTCGAAGGGACTACACTGCGAAAAATAAAAAATTTCGCCTTTTCAATTAAGAGTTTTCAATTTCTTCAGTCGCTTTTCTTTATTTTCCATGGCCTTGTTAGAAGAACGACTAAAGAACAAATCACAATTTTTTCACTCAGTGCAGAGGTCGCGGATAACTGCGCAATATATTTTTTTGTGCGTGGGCGTAGACACTGTAATTATTGCAAAATCGAGATCGCGACCCTTTTTAGAAGTTTAGAAGTTTAATTTAAAAATTTTGCGGTTTTCATCATAACTCAACCGTTATTACTTTAAAATTAAAAAACAAAATAGTGATATATAGCAGCCTTCAAATGTTCAACTTGGCAAGTCGAAGAAAATAGTGAAAATAAATAAATCGGGAATTAAAACTGATTTGTGCGGGCCTTTTTATTACGCAACTGACTGTAATAACTAACAAATAATTATATTAAGAGAGCTATAGCTAAAAGAAATAGGAGGACATAAAAGACTGCTTATTTGTAGGGACTATTTAAATTTAAGGCGCGTGTAAATAAATTAATTCATGCCAAAAAAAGTGCTTAGTTCAGTTGCCATAGCAACTAGGCAAGTCTGGAAAGAAAAAAAGATCTTGGTCGGCAATACAAAAACTGTGATAAATAATGACAAATGTGTGGGTTCTCTATGAAAACTTTTTGCATACTAATGTAGCCAGCCACACGAACTATAAATATTACAATTGAATGACACAATTTCAAAATCAGATGAATTTAACCAGATTTCAGTAAAAACAAGAATCAAAAGAAAAGCTATTTGTATACAACTTACTATGTTTTCGTAATAGGATGCGAACATATTGGTAGTATATGTTGAGCGGTGAAGTTAGTTTTTTGAACGAATGGCGGCAGAGTTATCGGCGATTCTATTACCATTTTTCGGTTTGGTAACAAATTTGTCGACAATTACATGGTCAGGCCAGACGGAAGGATCAAGAGCTTTATCAAAAAGAGTATCTAGAAGTGAGACCTTAATAGATGAAAAGTTTCTCATCTGCTTGGAACTTAAATTTAGTGACAACAGAATAAGCAGAAGCATTTAAAGTAATGCTCAAGTGGGCTTTTAAATCGTTTGGTGTCGCGTTTGTATTCAATATTGAGATAAAAATAGTTTTAGGAGGTGAATTGCTGAAGAGGGCTTTTAAATTCAAAAAATTACATTCGGTTCCCACTGCTCGATGCCCGATATGGGTTTTGTGGGAACCGGATCTAATACGTTAAAGACGTTTGCATGGACTGGGGATTGTACATTGGATTTTACATCAGGAAGGGTGACCAGTTTACCGCCAACACACAGCCCGTATTATTGGGAGGCTCATGCGATGCGGATCCAAGGAACAGTGGTGACCTGAAGTCAGTAGGACCAGAAGTAGCAGCTGCCGTTTGAATATCGGCTTCGTCACCAGAGACAACAGCGGAGGGGCTAAGCGGCAAGATAGGATATTATTAGCGAGTCACTTTAAAGCTTTCGGTGCTTAAAGTTAGATTACGCCAGCACATAAGGACTGATACTCGAGATATGTCTGTCTTATAAAAGCTATTATCTCGATTTTTATACATATGTTGGCAGGTTGGGCATTTTCAATCCACGTTGCTGTTAGATCATGTACGGTCAGATACTAGGGCTACATTATGACCAAAATCGGAACATTTTGCATGAGTGATGTTATCGCACAGCCAACAACAAACTGTAGCCTGCTTATCCGTAACTTTGCTTTTAAATTGGCAACAAGCAATGCAGCAGTCGATCATTGTTTATGTTTTTATAAGCGTCGGAAAACACTAACAAGCGGTATATTGCAAAAAGCTTGACAAGGTTGGAGCTTTATTCTTCAGTGATACGGATGATTGTTCACGACAAACAAGAAGAGCGCAACAATACATCAGGAAGAGTGACCAGTTGACCTCCAGAAACCACAGATGTTCGGCCCATATTATTAGACGGCGATGCGGATTCAAGGAACAGTGGTGACCTGGTGACAGTAGGTCCAGAAGTAGCTGAAGAAAAAGATTTTATATGTTGGCAGGTGAGGCAATCCATATATCAAAATTTAATTGGACCGATTTTTATATGTGCACTGACTGGCTAACGACTGACAATGACAATGATCAGGCAATCGCCATACCTATTGTTTCGTTTTTCAAACTAACAATTCTTTGACAGTCGTTTCAAACCAGACCTACTTTTACAAAATGTCCACATCGAACCTAATCTTCAGTCCTAGTTTAAACGAAAGTTATCTTCTTTTTGATCTTCAACGTGTTAAGCCAGTTATGCAACAGGCCCGATGGAATACCAGGCTGTGTGCTTAGGTACTGTGCCGAGGCCTTGTGCAATCCCTTGTAAAACTGTTTACCTTATCCTTAGAAAACCCCCACTTTACCCTTGTTCAGACGAACATGAATATAAATATATTTAAATAAGAATTTTTGTGCTCTGTGTAAAGTAGTCATAAATGTACAAATTAAATTGAACACTTCACATGTGTGCAGTGCACATGTAATCTGAGAGCACGCCGCTTATCTAATAAGATGTTTTCCCCCGCATCCTAAACCACTGATAGGGTCCTCTCCGCTCGAGATATGTAGATGTTCGGCAGCATGGGACCTAGATACGGCGGGGGTTATTTACTTAGGCCTCTGCGTAGGCCATGTATTAGTCTTATTTGATTCTCATGTAAGCTATTTAAACCGAAGATATTTCCAAATAAAATCAGTTTCTAACATAAACTCAATGAATGAAGATCGTTTCTTTTTTGAACCCTCTTTCATTTGGTCCTTCGACAACTCTGCAGTTTTCCCCCTTGTGGTAAGAGACTCAGAGATAAGGCCAGCACCTTAAAGTCCTGCGAAGTGGTAACACTAGCAGCTACAGGTTGCTAAAAATAATTGACTCTTGATTCCCCCACAAGTGGAAAGAATCAGAGTATAAATTTATAAAGCAAAAAGATACAAAAGAATCTTTATTGTTTAAAAAATATTCAATTATTGAGAACATAGAAAAATTTCTTTGTTTTAAAAAAAAAAAATCGTGGTCGAAAAATGAAATCGACAAGAATAAAAAATTCTAACATTTTTTAAATTTTCCTTTCAAGCAAATTTGGGCGTATTCGAGGCCAAAACAAAAAAAATAAATAAAGCATATACCCCGAAATCTGTAAAAAAAAAAATTCTACCAAATTAAAAGTTTTCCCAGTTTTGTGACAGTTCCATTAACTAGCAGAAAAGATAAATAATAGTGCCTGAACGATATAAAAAAAAAATAATATCAGAAAATTGAAGACGACATCAACCACAGCAACAACGTGTCGGCGAGCAGCAGCAACAGCAGCAGCAACAGCAACAGCAACAGCAACAGCAACAGCAACAGCAGCAGCAGCAGCAGCAGCAGCAGCAGCAGCAGCAGCAGCAGAAGCAGCAGCAGCAGCAGGAACAGCAACAGCAACAGCAACAGCAGCAGCAGCGGCAGCGGCAGCAGCAACAGCAACAGCAACAGCAACTATAACAACCACTGCAGCAACGTGTTGGCGACAGCAACGACAACAACTACAACTATACGGCAGCGTCGGCGAAGAAGATAAGTCAATTTTAAGATATTTTAAATTAAAATTTAATTAAATTACGAAAATGTTGTCCGCACAAACGATTGCCCTTATTAAAAGGCAAGTCGAAATCACAATAAGTAGTAAGGAGTTACTGGAACTCCCAAGTTTAACCTTTGAATATTTGAAAACGTTTGACGCACTTAAAGCAGAGTGTATAGATAATCACTCGGCTCTTATGAAAATTGGAGTAATCGATCACGATTACTTCAAAAATAAGCATTTTGAGCAGATGATGTTAGGGCTCAAGAAAATTAAGGCACGCATAGACGAGACATTAGGCCGAACAGATCAAATCAAGTTAGACTCAGGCGCAGATAACAGCAGAGAAATTAAAAAATATCAAATAGGTAACTCTAGCAGACTGGAAAAGGCTATAGATCTGTTAAATAAATACCTGAAAGAAACATTTGATGACATTAAAGAAAATAAATGGAATTCATTTGAGATTAGGATTGAAAAATTGGATTTTTATTGGAAGAAGCTTGTTGCTTTAAAGGAAGTCGAAATGACTGATGTCACAGATAAGAGGTATGATGAAATTCTAGATGAACTAGAATTTGATATTATTACAGTCACGAATAATATGAAAAAGAAAATTGTTAATGTGCCTAGTAAAGTACAAGGCACAAGTTAAAAAATTGCCGACTCTAGCCAAACTACAAGTACCCACATTCTTTGGGGACTCCAAAGATTGGGATTTATTTTATGAGTTATTCACTGAACTCATACATTTAAGGGAGGACCTAAGTCCTACCTTAAAATTTAATTATTTGAAAATCTCACTTAAGGAAGAAGCCCGGAATGTGGTTTCTCACTTATTGTTGGGATCAGGGGATAATTACGAGGCCGCTTGGGAATTGTTAACCAAGCGGTACGAAAATAAACGGAAAATATTTTCCGATCAATTGAATCGCCTTCTTGAGCTTCAATGTTTAAATGTTGACTCAGCCAGGCAATTAAGAGTGTTTATTGACACAATTAATGAGTCAATTCACATGATCAAATTAAAGGCACAACTATCCGATGAAGTGGATATTATCTTTGCACACATAATTAAAAAATTTAATAAAGAAGCTCTACAAATTTATGAGAGCCATGCAAAAAAAAAAAAAGGAAATACAAATATTGTCCGACGTCACAGAATTTTTAGAGCAACGACTAAGTTCGATGAGCTCGCTTCAGGATGAAAAACCTGTTAAAAGAAATATATTTAGTAACAATTCAAAAGAATTGTTCACAAGTAGTTGTCACATTTGCAAAGGTGTGGGACACACTATAATATATTGTCATAAATTTAAAGCGTTAAATCAATCAGAAAGGATGGAAAAGGTTAAGAAAGTTTTCTTATGTTTTAGATGTCTAAAACACACATATAATAAAAAATGTACTAGCGAATTAACGTGTTCGCTGTGCAAAAGAAATCACCATAGCATATATAAATTTTAAACAAAATAATGAAAAGGTGAACACTTGTATGACGTCGGAGCAGGCTTTATTAGCAACTGCACGAATTAAAATAAAATCTTCTCAAGGAAATTTTAGAGATTTGATTGACAGCGGGTCACAAAGCACAATTATTTCAGAAGAATCAGCACAGATTCTGAAGTTAAACAGAGTTAGAGCTCAAACAGAGATCAGTGGAGTTTCATCCACAGGAAAGTGCACCTCCAAGCACAAAGCTATTATTGAGATTAAAACCCAAAATTCTCAAAAACCGTTGAAAATTGAAGCTTTAATACTTCCCAAGCTTATGAAGGCTCTTCCAGTCAGCACAGTTAATGTTGACAAGGAAAAATGGGAGAGCTTCCACTTAGCTGACCCCGATTTTGATAAACCAGGTCGTATTGATCTAATTGTTGGAGCAGACTTATACACTCACATAATACAAAATGGAGTTGTAAAAATAAATGGGCTGCTTGGGCAAAAAACTGTTTTCGGGTGGATTGTTTCAGGATGTAAAAAATCCAAAGGAAACAAAACAGTCGTAGCTACAACAGTTGAACTAAAAGATTTAGATCGATATTGGGAAGTAGAGGAAGAAGACAAAAATGATATCGAATCTGAGATTTGTGAAAATAATTTTACAAAAACAACAAAAATAGACTCAGATGGGCGTTACATAGTGTCAATTCCTTTTAAACAAGAGGTCACCTTAGGAGATTCAAGGAAGCAAGCTACGGCACGTTACATGAATCTGGAAAAGAAATTAAATAAAAATAAAAAATTAAAGGTTGACTATACTAAATTCATGAATGAATATATGGATTTAGGTCATATGGTTGAAGTGCAGGATGAAGGGAAGTATTTCTTACCGCACCAGGCAGTGATAAGAGATTCAAGCCTGACAACCAAACTAAGGGTAGTTTTTGATGCTTCAGCAAAAACTACTAACAATAAAAGTTTTAACGATATAATGTGGGTTGGGCCACGAGTTCAAAAAGATATTTTTGACATTATTATTAAATGGGAATTCGTTGTATCAGCGGACATTGAAAAAATGTACCGTCAAATAAAAATAAATGAAGATGACCAAAAATATCAATATATTTTATGGAGGAATTCTCCAGATCAAAAAATTAAAAATTATACGAATATATGATATATGATTGCAGCACAGCTAGAAAAGAATAGGATTAATTGGCATTTTATTCCCCCGGCAGGTCCTCACTTCGGAAGTATTTGGGAAGCTGGGGTTAAATCAATGAAACACCATTTAAAAAGAGTAATCGGCGACACTAGTTTGACATACGAAGAAATGTCTACGCTTTTATGTCAGATAGAAGCATGCTTAAATTCAAGACCATTATATACTATAGTAAATGAAATGGACCAAGATGAGGTCTTAACACCAGGTCATTTTTTTTGGAAGGCATGCTTCAGTGCTGTATAGAACAGTTCCTGTACCTCTTCAAATTGATGAAGGCATGCTTATGGTTCATCTAGATTCACAATATTTAGTTTACAATTTTGAAATAGATGCATATCACCACCAACCATACAGCATATAGACTTCCCATTTCATACAACCACCAACCATACAGCATATAGACTTCCCATTTCATACAACGAAAATGGAACCAAAAATTTTT
>VNJM01000561.1:0-29450 GCA_008042475.1 Drosophila kanapiae
TTGTTTGAGATTGACGGATAGTATAACGGAACACAGTCGTTAAAAAAGGACTTCATGGCATTGTAAAAAATATCCATGGCGTTAGCCATGTCAGTGTACATATAAAGATCGGACCAATTAAAATCTAGTATAAAATTGCGAAAGCAGTGGACCTTTTTAGGAGACCGATCAGACCTAGACTCCAAAGCAGATAGTCACATCGAACTAAGGATGATATGGATCTTCGGACAGTGTCAGTGGCGGAACCCTGACCAAACTGACTCTTTCCGGGTCAGAGACAAAGCAGAGATCAAGCAAGCGATCTAAAGAATTTCGTACATTGTTGACTTAAGACAGCGAAATGTCCAACAAGCCATTAATAAAGTCATGTTGAGCTGTAATTAAAAGATTATTTGGTAGCAGACCAAATAGCTCCAGGAATGTTAAAATCACCTAGAGCTATTAAATGGTCTCTATCCTAAAGTCTATTGGAGACCAATAAATAGGAAGTTCCGACAACAGAGGAATGTAGGAACATATAATATAAACGAAACTACCTTTAACAGATAGCTTTACACAAAGGAACTTAACATCGTTGCATTCCTCAAAAACTAATAATTCTGACTTGAATGTGGAGTTCACCGCTATGAGGACACCACCAACTCGGCGGATAGGCCGATCCAGCCTGTATAAAGTGTACACAGCTGGAAAAACTTCGGAGCTAAGGATCTCCGGCTTTAACCAGGTTTCTGTGAACACAATAACCTGGGATGCAAACGAAAGGCTATCCGAATACAATTTAGGGAGCTTACTGCGTAAGCCTCTTGCATTCTGATTGAGAATAAGGAAAGAGTGTGTTAGTTTTTTGATGTAGAGGGCACAATGGTCTGGTCTGGCCTAGGAAGACTTATTCCGCCTTTTCTTTTTCTTTGCTTCGAACTCCTTAACAACAGCATACTTTGGCCAAAAGCTATCAGAGCATATTGTGCTAAAGAACTCGTTAGGGACATTTATTTGGAAAGATGAAATATCCCTAGCATAAGAAAATTTGAATTTTTCCACCATTATTTTTAGTTTTTCGGCTTTTGTCTTGTCTTGAATATAGGCTATAATATCGTCAGATGTTTGATCAGGGGAAAACGGCGAAACAAATATATGTTTCGTAGGAGGTACTACTATGAGTGATTTTGGCTTCACAGACTGATTGTCTATGTTGCCAGTTGGAGCAAGTGGTCCGGACCTGCCACTCTGGGGAGTTTTCGGGACTGGGTTCTGCTGGGTCGTTGATTGTAACCCCTCAGCGGACAACACGGAAATTACTGGGGTCGCACCCCCTCCCGCGACACATTCGGATACCGAATCTTTTTTCGCCCCCGATCTCAGCGTCATTGAGTTCGTCACTGAGACTGAGGGCGTTGCCGAGGGAGTCTGCGGTTGACTTCCGGGGAGCTGTAGGGATCCGCCTGTCTGCGGTGCGCCAACCGCGGCTTTTTTTGCGTTTAGGAGACTCGTTCAATAGCTTAAGGCCATTAAATTGAGCATCCAGCGCTACAAGCACATCCTTCGTTTTACTAAAACTACTAAATAGCTCTATAAAACCGCTTCTGGTTGGCCGCATGAAGGACCTCATTTCCCTTTCCACATCGCATCCACATGGCTGCACAACCAATGCACTTGGCGTGCACAATGTTGTTACAAAGTCAACATCCGATCGTAAGATCGCCAATAAAAATTGGCTTCTTGCATTGTTTGACAAAACAGACCGTCACACAGGACATTCTAGCTAAGTACCACTGTACCCGTATTACGTTGAGAGTGGTGAAGAGAGCGATAAAGAGAGAGAGCAAGAGATCCTGGGAGTGAGCTTCAGAGAGGCTAGCTGCTGTCGCGAAGACGCAATCAACGGCTAAACAAAAGAAGCACAAAAATAAATTCAAATATATGCAAACCAAAACAAACAAGGGCAGCACAACTAAATTGGATTATATAAATACAATAAATACCCAACACAGAAAGCTGCATGCACACGCGAAGTGAACGGGAACCTTAATAAATTTAAAACAGATGATTTAAATAAAACCACGGCGGTTTAAAGCAAAGTTTAGTATCAAAATTAAGAGTGCAAAAGAAACACGGCCGTTCACTTTGAAAGAGAGTAGACGAATAATTATGACAAAAGTAATAAATATCACGTCAATATTGAATGAATTCGAGATTGGCCATAAGCTGACTATAATTTTTTTTATGTATTCGCCCGCATCAGATCCGAACCAAATTGGTTACGAATTATTTGAGATTTTTATGAATTCCTAATTAAGTTATAAATTTTGAGCAGAAATCCATAAGTCTGCATAAAAAGTAGTCGCTAGAAACGATCAAATTATGAGCTGTCGTCATTTGCTGAGTTAATATTTCAAAAGTAATACAATTTATTTAAGTTCCTGCATAGGCAGGTGATATGGGATTTTAACAATCGTGAGACATCTTTTAAGTACAATAGGGAAATGACAGCTACCCCGATATCGGGATCGCAAGACTGTAATAATAATGATTTTGTATCTTGGCCTAGTGGGCCATTAATTTTCGACACGCCCCCAAGGTACCATGCAGCTCCTCTGCACGAAGTGAGATGTGCATCGCCACCAATGCTGACGATGCGGCCATTCTCGCTGAATAAAAGTGCGTGTATGATTCAAATGATGACCTGCAGTTGCTCCTACAACAAGTTTTAAAATGTGGGCCTGTAGATGGAACGTTTCCATTAGCTCAGAGAAATGTGCTGTAGTGGCTTTCTCTACCTGAAAGAAATCCTGCACTGAGATTTTTCTGCACGCCGCCTCAGAACCCCAGGAGAAGGAGCTAAAATCCTTTGCTGTCACCCTGGATGGAGGACTGAACTTCTCCAGACGTCCGTGCCAAGCTAGAAGAATCCAGCCGACGTTTTCAATGGTAAACGATTCCCTTTTCTAAGTTCAGCCTGGTGAACAAGAGGAAGAAATGGCCATATGCGGAATTTCACAAAACACATCTTAATAAGATAAGAGTTTTCCAAAACAAGTACCTCAGCTGAATCTCTGCTGAGATCTGGGCATTCCGTTGATTGGTGATTGGAACTCACTTTACAGGGTAGCAAGAGCCGGCGACAGGAGGCTCTGTGCACACGTAAATACGTTAGGTAGAAGAGCCCGGCAAGCCAAAACTATTCATAGGCTTAAGAAATGGACTTTTGGGCAATTGAAGAACCTAAAATGTAATAAAGACTGATTTTCTTATTGTACACTTACTGTTATGATCAGTGTATGCTGTATGCCACTAACACCACTCATCCTCTTATTATAAATTATAATTCTTATCAGCCACTTTCACTCAATACGGGTTACTTAAAAAAAGGCATTATTCTTTTGTTTTATTCTAAATTTCTTATATAATAGTCGTTTGCGATCAACACTTTTGCAGAAAACAGCAACTGCTTTAAAGTCACGGCAGTGTTGACATTTTTTCTCTTTTGAGAAATAAAAAGTATAACTATTCGCGTGAACACCTTCCGCCGTTAAAATCTTTTTTGCTATTATAAATCGCTCTGAGGGATCCATCTTCTTAAATGGCATTATTAAGGTTATTGTATAATTTCCCAGATGGGGCAATTTTCACACGAATTAAAAAGAAAATATTTTCCTAATGTACAAAGCAAGTCGAACACAACCGCTACTGTCTTTTTTAAAGATGAAACTTCATACGGCTCAATCGGTGGCGATGAAACGCTAAAATACGACAGGAACTGGGAGAGAGAGGAATAAGCGGTCCGAAAAGCGAGGGTATAGCGTGCATAGTGGCATGGTGCTGAACGTGAGTAGCTTTTTACCACAACTACAGTGATTGCATTGGGCGATATTTGTGCAGCTGAATGTATCATAGTAAGCGGACACAGCGCTATAATAGTTAAGTACTTCAACAGTGTCAAAATTTAGACACTATGCCCATGACTTTGAGAGATTTTAATATTCATTTTTGTATCAGTTCAAGCTCAGCCACTCGTCGAATTTATGAAAAGCTACTTAAACTTACATATGAACAGCAAGATTTGGAACGACAATAGATCCAGTATTCTCTCGACATTTAAAAATTTTGCGATCACGAGTATTTATCACAATCCCGTTGGAATAAGTGTATTATAACTGAAAACGATTATAGCACGTGTATCTTTTTATGAGTCCGAAATATCAATATATTAAGGATAAAAATGCATTATCTAATGAACAACAATTCTCTTGGGATCAGGATTTGTTAGCTAGCGTATGAGGTCGGGAAGTTTGTTTAACATAACAACTCTAATAGAGTTGATGAGTCTAGAATCTAGATGTTGAATTTGTTCAGCACTTATACTTTGTTTTAAGCTATGTATATACATATCTCTTCATTTATAGTGTCAATGAAATATTTTATTTGCACACAATCAATATTTAAAAAAAAATAGCCCTTTTCTCTTTCCCATACAACTGATTTGTAACTAAAACGTAGTCAATTTGACCTTGCTATGTTCCTAACGTCAAAGATCATATCTATCAAAACAATGTGCGTGTGTGCGTTGGAGCACAGAATACATAGTTGGAGGAGTTTAATGTCGCGTTCCGAAACTTGCGTTTCTTTTGTATTAGTTTCGGCGCGCGAGATAAAATGCACCAAAATGTATCCATCGTTTCACTGCCAGCGTTCCTCATTTAACGCAAATTCATCGGCGCAATTCTTATCGACTTCCATAGAAGGTATTTCCGCGATATGCGGTCACACTGTACGACGCGTCGGACTTTTTTTCAATTGATACTTCAACATGCAATATTTCCCGATCCAGTGCAATGGGAAAATTGTTGATGCAATGCATGCTCATTGTTTGGGATGAGTGCACAACGCCACTAATGAAATTACTTGAAGCACTTAACTTCACACTCAAGGATCTTCGGCGAAATAACATCATCTATTGATGCTTGATAATATTGTTGGCAGGCGATTTCAGGCAGACGTTGCCAGTAATTCCCCGTGGAACGACTGCAGATTAATTGAATGCGTGCCTGAAGGCATCACCTTTATGGAATAACGTATAAACATTATCGCTAACTACTAATATGAGAGTTCAACTTCAAAATGATCAAAGTGCTGCACAATTTTCCAAACAATTGTTAGCTGTTGAAAATGGAAAAGTCCCAGTTGATGCGACATCTGGATTAATTACTCTTACTAACGACTTTTGCCGATTTGTACCCTCTCAATTAGCTCTTATTGAAAATGTTTTCCCAAGTATTAGTGAGAATTATCAGAATTATGTTTGGTTAACGGAGTTTTTGAACTCTCTGAAGTTACCAGGACTTTCACCACATAATTTGAAACTTAAAGTTGGTACAGTCATTATGATATTGCGTAATTTGAATCCACCGCGACTATGCAACGGTACGGAAAGTACGCAGGTGAAAAGTGCAATTTCCAGTTCGCCTTGCGTTCGCCATGACAATTAACAAGTCGCATGGCCAATCGCTTAGTGTTTGCGGGATTAATTGAGAAAGTCATTGTTTTTCACATGGGCAGTTTTACGTTGCGTGTTCACGAGTTGGGAAACCATCCGCTTTGTTTGTGTTAACGTCAAACCAAAAAACAAAAAATGTGGTTTACCAAAGAGCACTTTAACGAAACTGATAATTTGTGGACACGTATAACGCATCGATTCAGTATTTATTTTGGATTCACTTTTATTTACTTACAAAAGTTCAATTAAATAACACTTCATTTTTGTAATCGAAATGAATTCATTACTGTTGTGAATTGAATTAAATTTTCAAATATCAAACCAAAAAAAATTTCCCAATCTTTTAATCACCAAACAAAAAGTTATATAAATCGAAGCCATCTGGTGGCGAAACGGAGTTCGCCGGGTTTGCTAGTAAGCAATAAATATACGTGCAAACTAAGATTATTGTGCTATTGTAGTGATTAAGCTAAGAGGTGTGACTTAAACATATTTTTTGATTAACGGAACGTGGACAAAAAAGATTATTAATGATTGTAGAATAAAATAAAAGATAATAATTCCGATTATACTATAGAATGCCTCGTGGTATATGTACATTTGTCGGAGGACGATATCGGTGAGTTTAAGGGACTGGTGAATCTGGCCAGACAATTTCACACATTGCCCCCAGAAACAAAAAAAACGCAATTAGTAACTTTCTAAAAATCCGGAAATGTATGGAAAAAGAAAGCGAAGCGGAGCCACTAAAATCGACGCACTGTGCAAGAGAACAACAAAAGTGAGACAAAGGTCAGCGGAAGCCTAAAATATGCAAAAGACGTACATATAAACCAAATTTTAAACGAGAACGAAAGACTATATATTCTACTTTTGGTCAGACGAGTTTAGAAAAGTTTTATATTCGGACGAAATAGAATTCAATGTTGTTTCCAATAATATTTCGAATTTTCATGCAGTAGGCCCATATATATATTTCATATGACGTTAAAGTTGTCTATTAATTGTTAATTAATAATTAATTAATTGTTTCTCTTTAAGTTATTTCAATGCAAACATACTCCTTCGACCTCCATCAGTCTATTTATTTGCGATTATTTTCGTAGCACTATTTTAAAGTTACTAGTTTTATATGTATGCGTGTTCATGTGTGAATGCAAATATAGACGAAATAGAAAGTGTACCACTTAATTTGGTCGTTATTTGGAAACATGTTTAATATTCAACGGAGAGCTTTGGCTCAACTATTTTTACATTACTCGAATTGCTAACTTTATGCTTCAATTTGTATAGAACGTCCAACATAAAAGGAGTAATACAAGTGGAAATCCTTCCCAAACACTAATCGGTGTACGCAGCCGAAGCAACAGCCATCCTTGAAGCTATTGAAATATGTCGAAAAATGAAGGAAAAATTAAACGTATGTATGTCTAGGGAAACGAGATCGGTGGTCGGACTTGATGGTCAGATCACCGACCACCGATCTCGTTTCCCCTTTAACTAATCCGACACCCAAAAACCTAACCGCCCTTAATGTTCTAAGAAGCGCCAACATTCTGCATCTCTTATAAGTACTTTGGTTTAATAACCGCAGACCAGTAGCCAATAAGATATTATTAGTTCCTTATATTTACAAATCCGAAGCAATATCACCCAATACTATATCTTAGTCAATTAAGTGTTACTTGCTAAAAATAAGTATAGTCATATGTCTCGCACTTTTGTATGCGAAAACTTGTAATTATAGCCAGCCGAAAACCCTAGCATCTATTGCCACTATTCCTGTATCTTAGTATAAATAAACAATGTCTATAACAGGCATGGGCATCTAAGAATAAAGAAAAGAATTACTGCGCAGCGAGAAAAAAAAAATTAACCGTTCGTCGTCCGCGATCGTCGCCCGATAGTCGTCTCGATATGGCAATCTCGATTTCTTCACGTACTCGGTTTCGATTTACTTAACTTCGCTTCGCGGACTCGCCCTGTTTCTTGCACTTGTACTAAGTGCCGCGCTGAGTCCGCCATCTCCTTCTATAGTTTTTCGTAGACCCGTTACTCTGTCCGATCACGCCATCCAGTCTTAAGTCCGGCGTACATCGCGCGATCGGGTCCAAAGTCCTCCCTTCCCCGTTAGTCCTCGGCGATTCCCTTTTGTTTTATTGGTCGACCCCTTGCCCTTGGTCTGTCGGGTCCAAAGTTTTCCCAAAAGTAACTCCTTACAAAGTGTAGTTAAATAAATTTATATAATTGCTTTTGTGGTTAAGTAATCTAAATTTTATAACGGAATTTATATATAAATGGTAAGTGAAGTATACAAATGTTAAATATAAGAATAAAAATAAAAAAATAAAACTTTAAAATAATCCAATCTCCTTTCTGGGCGGCAAACCTTTAAAAAACAATCTATCCCTAGAACTAGAAAATACTTTCTGATATTTAGGGTGGCTTACCATTATTGCAGGAGAAATGTTCCGTATGTTCAGGGCTACTTACGTTAAATGTAGCTCGCGTTTTTCTTGATTAATAAAAATTACACTTAAATGTAGAAAAATGTTTATAATTTTACGGCCAAGTGGCCGTAAGCTAGGCAAATTTTTTCTAAGTCTAAGAAAAATTTGCTTTTAATTTTAGAAACGTTATTCCCATATTTGCCCTAAAAATAAGAAAAATCGACCAAGATTTGAGAAAGATTTTTTACAAATTTATCTTATCACCACTACGAATCGCCTTTGGAGCGTTTTTTAGGGCGATTTTCAAAATACTTGGGTGAAAAGCACACTCTTTGCCGACACTCGATAAACTTACTTTCACAGTTTTAGCCCTTTTTTAGTGCAGGTATATGAATGGAAGTGGAAGGTGAATTGTCTGGCGGGAAGGAAGCAAAAAGAAAACGTCTCTTGTAATGGCGTCAAGGACGCCGGAACTGGCCTGCATTATTTCTTGGTGGGTGGCGGGGACACACATTCGAGATCAAAGCAGATGATTAGCTTCGCAACAATTACTCCGAGGAGAGGTCGTGCAAGGAACATTATTTAAACATTGAACAACAGCTGCTCGTACTCGTCATTTTGCGATTTTCATTCTTTTCCCTTTTCAGACAGCCACAGCCGTCGGCCATTTTATTGTTTATCTTTGTGTTTCCTCTTTGTATCTGCCTTTATCTGGACACTTCTGCATTATTTTATGGCCTTTGCCCCCCAGCCCCTTCTCCATCCATTGCCATACATTTTTTATGATTTTATGATTTTTTCCCTTGTTTAATTGCATTAAGCGCCTTATTCGATGACTCAGCAATTTCCATTTTACCTTTTGTCAAATGTTTTTAAATTGCGTAAATAATGGAACTCTCGTGGCAGAGGAGAGCGCGGAGTTGGGCACTGGACCCTTTGCAATGGAAAATACGGGGCAGTCTGGTAATTGTTTTTTTTTTTTTTTGCCGGTGAACGAACAACAAGTTGCCTTTTAATGGAGCGGCAAGCAAACTATTTGCATTTAGTAATTAATTAAGTGGAACTTGGGCAATCAAATCCAGTCAATGCGGGAAAGTAAAGCGAAGAATGACTGATTTATGAGAGGCATAGAATGCCAAGCTTTGCCTTTTTATTTGACTTTAGTGAGCCTTAACTTAATATGGCTTAACTTAACTTGATAAGGCTTGAAAGTTTTCAAATTGAAATTCCGTCTAAATATCTGATTATCGTCTGATTTAATCATAAATCCTACTTAAGCGAGATATTAAGCAATCAATTTATTGCTCTCATTAAATTTTAAGTAAAACAGCAAACATGTTTGCACCAGAATTAGTAATTACCTTTAGTTGTAGTGGAATACATAACTATTTTTATATATTGGCGTATTTCAACTGTTCAACTGTATTTTTTGTTGTGCGGAGCTTACATTTAATTAGAAGGCCTACAATTTGGGGTTCCTACAACAAAATTCCTCAGAAAAGAGACTTATGAATTATTTTGTATATTGTTTTAAATATCACTGTAAGTTTAAGAAGTATTTACATACCTATTTTTTTAAGGTATAATTGTGCGTGTAACTTTACATGCTCTTACATGTATGTATGTACATATACATGTTTTAAAAAATAAAAAAATGTATGTTGAGCTATTCTAGCGAAAACCGGTTTTAGTATCAGCTGATTGTCCGGTTTTACTATCAGCTGATTGTCCAAAATTTACGACGCAATATAGTCTGCTTGGCATTTCTAACGGGACTTTCTAAAAATAGAATGGCAAAATCGAATTTTTATGCAATTTCAATTTGTCCGCAGTGGAGTGCACACACAAAATTAAAAAATCTTTAATATATTAAACGCTGTTAGACCAAAAACGATTCGAATGGATATTGTATATAATGTACTTTATTTGTACAGATAAATATATAAATAATTTGTGCTGTGTTTCGTGTAAGTCTTTGTTAAAAAAGTGCGTAATTTTAGTTCGTATATGATGTGCGTTACAATGTTTATGTAAAGTTTTAAGTATTTCCCCCGGTTGCCCCCAAATGAAAAGTATATGCCGTTATTTACTTATAATTTAAGGATTATATAAATTTTTACTCAGCTGCGGAAGCCTGCAGATGCAGAATTAAACATATTACTAGAGACAGCCATTCCATTACTAAATGAAACAATTTAACAATTATGTATATGATATTGTAATACTGTTCGTTGTCTACTTAAATATATTAAACTATTTTTTTGTTATCATAACTTTGTTGACGAGGTTGGCGTGGGAGTGGAGTTAAGCAATCACTCCTATATTTTTATATTATAGTTATATGCTTGTAAATAGCTTACAGTAGAAATATTAGCCTGACCTGACCATTAGAAATGATTCTATGACTGCTCTCTCATGAAAGCGCCATCACTGATGCAATCGTTTCTATGGAAGCTATAGGATAGATTGGTACGATCCGGTAAATTTTTGTATTATATATTTATAGCATTTTTCTAGATTTCTTTTGCCATTTTTTTTCTAGAAAAAATTTTTTAGTTCAATAAGAATAAATATTATTTACTATAATATAACTGTAATCGAATGGTTAATAAATTGGTCTTTATTAACTTTATGAATATATTTCAAATTACAACAATTCCTTATTAATTATGCCAGTCGGAAAAAGAAGATTATTCTCTCAACAATGGAGTGTACAATATTCTTGGTTTAGTCTTTAGCCAGCACAAATAAAATAAACTGGATGGTTTTCCCACGCGCGAATATGCCGTATATAGTTGTCCGTGAGAAAAGCATGGTGTTTTCAAATCTAAGCCACATACAGGTAATGTTTGACCTTGCAACTTATTGATCGTCATAGCGAATGCCAATCGAATTGTAAATTGAGTCCGTTTGAATTTAATTGGCACATCTGTAAGAATCATAGGGACTCGTGACAACAACACACTTTCGCCTCGAAGCTTCCCATTTAAAATGATGGCTTCAATGATATTTTTCATTAAATTCTTAATTACTAATCGTGTACCATTACACAGCCGTGGTGGGTTCAAGTTACGAAGTAGAATGATAGGATGGATGATTATCAAATACGTGCACGTTTTCGATTGTGTTTCAAACTATTGTCAAAAAAATGTTATGTAAAATGTATATACCGGTACGGTAATGGCCGTTGTTGGCGAGAGATAATAGCACGTGTGGACACAAAAATTAAAGTAATACGTATAACCGTCACTGCAACGATTGATACACAATACAAAATGGCTGAAAAAGTGACAACATGAGACTGGGATAACTGATCGATTGATACAAAATAAAAACAAAAAATGTTGTCGAGAAAAATAAAAAAATAGAGGGGCACCGCCTTTAATATGAAAATGCAAAATAGATGTTGTCCGATCCTCAGCCCTAACGGATATGTACACAAAATTTAACGAAAACGGTCGAGCCATTTCGGAGAAGTATAATGACAAACACCGTGACATGAGAATTTTATATATTAGAAAATAAATAAAATAAAATTGAACGTCGAACGTTGAAATACACCTAACGATTGTGTGATGTCGCATTTTAACTGCAGAATAACCTTCCGAACTTTACCTGGGTACCTGCTAAGTTGATACTTGCTGAATGTTGATACTTATGAGGAAAAAAGGGCTTCCCTTTAAAACATTTGCATATGTGAGCTTGCTTTTAATCCTTTACATTTTTATATATCATTATTTATTTTCAATGACAATTCATGGAAATAAGGCCTTAAAAGTGCACTCTGAACAAATTGTTATCAACTTCAAATCCTTTTAATTTTCGCAGTTTCTGACAAGCCCAATTAAACCTTCCGACATCGCGAGCCTACCTCGCTACTCATTTACTGTTGGCCATCGGCCATTTGCTTGTGTGTCCATTTGGCCATTTCATAATTTATCAACCATTATTTATGGACGCATTATCCTCAGTTGATCCTTTTGCGGAAATTAAAAATGTTTGCTCCGCAGCCCGCAAATGGCCTCTGTTTTTAATAATATTTATTTTTTTGCTGGTTTTTGCAAGTTTTTCGGTGGGTTTTCCGAAAAAAAAAATAGACAAACAAATAAAATAAATGTGCAAGTATACCTTTACTAACCTAAATCCTAAATCAATTAATACACAAGCTGTCCTGGACGGTCAATTAAATATATTAAACATCCATCAATAATTCAGGGCCAGCTCTGACCGCAGCTCAACTGCAACTTTTGCCGCAATACAAAGCTGACAAAATGTGCCATAAAATTGGCTTACACTAGAGTGTAGTGAGTGGCGTTTAACCTGAAAATTGTTAACGAAATGCGGCCAAGTAAGCCCAAATTGATGCCAAACGGTTTCACAGAACTCAATTAGGTCTATAATCATTTCAAGAAACCTTTTGCGAATAACGATCCAGTGTTCAGTTTTTGGGACTCCAAAGCTTGCATTTGAAAAAACTCTCAATGCTTGGCAATCCAGGATACAAGATGTTTTGGATTTATTTTTAACAGTTTTCCACTGTTAAAAATAAATCCAAAACATCTCACAAACAAGCTGGTCGATCGACCTAGTTAAATGGCCTGCCGGCCACATTTAATTGCCTACAACGGACCACTGGCCAGTTCCCATAACTCTTCAGACACCGACACCGCCTTTCGGATCATATCTCTCAAGTTCTTTAAACTTTTGGCGTCAATTTGATTGAGTTGCCACGGCAGATGGCGCTGACAACCGGCGAGGCAAAGTTTAAGGGGAATCGCATAATGTACATTAATTCCCATTTTGAGACCTTACAAGGCTTAAAATCTCTTGATCAGCAGATTGATACGGGTACATTTCATACCAACCATTTTTATAAAAGCCAAGTAAGTGTTGAGATTGACTAATAATAAAGTGAATTGCTAAAGGACTTATTTCTTTTTAATATTTTTCCTGCAACAAATAATTAAATTAATGTTGTTCCACTAATTTGAAGAAACGACTTGTGGTTTTTTTTTAAAGCCAGCAACCATTTGCTTCTTAAGCAGCCTGCATTTTGTTTTCACTTAGTTTTAAGATGAGTGACTAACTAAATTGGCGAAACCTTAAATAATGCTTAGATATATGGTTATTCTTTTAAATGATTTTAATGGTAAAAACTATAAGGTATACAAGCTTATAGAGCTTATGCAGCATCAAACATCATATTAATGGCACAACATTAAAATAACTATTAATTGTAAACCATTTTTTAATATGTATGTTAAAGGGTAACAATGTCCATGACATGGGTGGAAACACTGGAGCTAGCCACAGATATTCTCATTTATTTTTTTTTTTTTTATTTTTTTTTATGGAAATAATGTAATTCAATCATGTGGAGGCGCATAACATATATGTGTAGCGAGGTCAATGCTTTGGGTGTCTGTCAAGTGGTTTCTGTCGACATCGGGGGTCGGAGCGCCTAAGGCGCCGAAGTGAGTGACCTAGTTGGTGGGCGTTGCGTGCTTTAATGGAGCCATAAAAATAGTTACGTCCAGTTAAGTCTCGAAATTATTCAGTGGCACTTTTTAGTTCCTCCTTCTCGACGAGGAGTTGGCTACGACGATCTCGACGGCCAATCTGGTGGAACGCCTGTACTTGGGAAATGGCTAGCGAATTCGCGGCGCTGGTGAAGACCATGCTGAAGGCAGACGAGCACGAAGACGCCAGAAACTTTATGAGATGTGATGCGGTACCCACGGTTTCCAAAGGCTGCCTGTAATCTCATCAGTACAGGATGCTTAGCTATTCGGAAACTATTATCCAAAGCATAAGCGCCTTCGAAATACTTAAAATAAATTTGTTTTCTTTTTTAATTTTAAATCAATTTAATCACAAACATTCATTCCTCGTCAAGACCTACCGAAAATTATTGGGAAAAAAAAAAATCAACGGAACTCATTCCAACGAAGGATAGTCCTAATTTCCCCTTGCCCATATCCTGTAGCTGAGGGCAAAAGTACAAAATCAAATCGAAAACCCGTTGACCTGGCTATTCGATTGGCTTGCAACTGCTCTTATGTAACCCATAGTGCACACACTCACATAAACCCGCTTCTGGCTCATTGTTGGAAACTTTGATGCATTTATGCGCCCATAATTGACCCAGTGAGTTAAGAAATGATTTTGCTCATGGCCCAGCTCTGATTCCATCTTCTTTGTATCAAGCTTCGCTGATTCTCTTGCAGTTGAAGTTTAAATGAAAAATATAGGGGGAAGCAGAGATGCGAAACATCATTATTGCCACATAATAAAAAACTCGCCTTCTATTATATTTTAATTTACTCCCGCCCGTTTTCTGGCCACTCCACAGAACTTTTTACTCATTAAGTTGAGGCGACGAAAGGTGGCAAGCACAAATATTATTGATAGTCTGCCAAGAGAAAAGATGTCAAGTTTATACTCTAAGTAAGCTAAAAATAAGAGAAGACATTTCTTTCTGGAGTTTCTTTGGATTGTACCCATTTTGACCGATTTCCATTAAGTTAATAAACTCATTCAAGTACTACAAGATTTTTTGTTTTCCTGAGGTCACATCTTTTGCCATCCTTAACGCAAACTTTGCAAGTGCATCTGCAGTTCGTAGTCGCCATGTCTCTGCGCTAGGAATTAGATTACGCACATATCTGGCTTTAACTCCATGAAAAAATAATTGATGAGGGTGGCCAAGGTCGCCACTCGATGGTGACCCCCGTACTTGTCGGGGGATGTTCTAGTCCTTGGGTTGCTGGGATGGGAGCTGTTGCTGTGGACGCACACGCAAAGTCGCAAAAGTCGCTCGATATATTAATGATATACTTTAATCTATAGTTTATGGTGACTTGAACTTTCGGTTCCCTTAAATTTAAGGTGTCCATACATACTTATTTGTAGAAAAAATTCGTAAAATTTCTCAGTTTTATGGCGAATGTTTGTTTTCTTCCCGCAAACCGTTAATAAGTAAATTGTAGATCCAAATCAATGCCAGCCGGATACTTATATAACAGTATTTCTCCCAAAAGCGCCAAATTAAAATGCGCACCCTTTGAGTGTATTTTTGACCTTTTCGCCATAAACTTATCTGCCTTTGAGTTTTCTAGGCAGCATTTGGGCTTTTAGTTTTTGTTGGAAATCCAGAGATGGGAAGAAAACTATGAAAATAGTTTAGCAAAACTGCCTGAATGCTGCTTTATTTCGCCAACTTCTTCACTTTATTGCAACATATTTTACTTATAAAATATATGTTTTTATCTATATTGGAGCATACAAAAAATATAACAACTGAAGAGTAGGCTAAAACTTTCTGTATTTTTAAACAGAACTTTTATTGTACAATCTATTTGGAATGGCTTGGTCGGCGGTCTTTTTTATTAGTTTTTGCCAAACTTTATGCTTAATGAAAAATTCTTACCCACTTCCTTGAATTCCATCTGAAAGGAAATTAAGAACCTAGCGATCATGGATTGCAAATGATATCCTTAACCGACCAGCTGATTTATGTTTTTTAGGCCCGTTGGATACAATAGTCATCCAATTCGGCGACGGGTAAGCCAGAGATAGGAGGATGCGATGGAGAAATAATTGAGAGAAGAGAGAAAACGAGTGGTGAAGCTGAGAAGCTTACAAAGTAAGGATGGAGCGGGCAAAAGACAACAGATAACGGACGCTGTGGCGACGGCGTTGGCGAATGTATCTGCAAGATACGCAAGCTGTGCAACATAATATATAATTTAAAACAAGGAAGGGCACGCATTGGCTCTTTTTGCTCAGTTTGCTCAGTTTGCTCCGCAGGTAGAATTTTTTTCGATGGCGCCAGCATGTCGCACAAGACGACCGTCGCGCGTGCCCAGTCATCCATAAAGAAGGCGTCAAAGAGGAGACAAAAAAAGGTCGCGATCTCGAGTTTGCAACAACAAATACAGTGTCTTCGCCCACGCACAAAAAAACAAATTAGCCGCGACCTCTGCACTGAGTGAAAAAATGTTGATTTGTTCTTTAGTCGTTCTTCTAACTCCTAACTCCTAATTAAAAAGGCGAAATTTTTTATTTTTGGCAGTGTAGTGCATTCGCGCTCACAAGTGACCTTTTTCTCGACTGCGCCGGATCGCGGGGTGGTGTGCCTTTTTTTTTTGTCTGTCTGCTGTCCCGAAGTGCGTTTGCTCCGTTCCTTAGATTTTGTGCCCTTCCTTGATTTAAAAGCTTTTCTCACTTTCGCCTCAATATAAGGTACCCTGGCAAAAGCGAACTGGTTCATCAGAAGGAGATGCGAGTTCCAGAATCTTCATTCTGGATACCTAGAAATTTGTATTTACTCCATTCTACTCCATTCCATAACTTAGAATTTGCTATTCACACATTTTGCATTTATTTGAGTTGGTGTATCTTTGTTTTTAATACCCCTTTGCAGCAATTGACGCTGCCTTAAGGAGGCATCTGTCTATGCGAACTTAATGGCAGATAAATCAATATCGTAAATCGCTATATTTTAAATATAAAAAGCAGTTCTAAAATCCCAAAATGTTATTAATATTTAAACAATTCTTTCGCTTCCATTCCATATCGTGTTCATAATAAAAGTTTTTTTACAATTTGAATTAATTAAAACTAGATGTATTAATTAATAATACCGACGGTATTAATTTTGTTTTTATATTCAATTTTATTAAAATATAAACTTTTAATTTATTAGAATAATTATTATTTAATTTAATAATATATACATACTTTATTATTACCGTATTAATATTAATTCAATTTAATTTTAAAGTACTTTTACCATTGTTTTAATAAGATATCAAACCACATATTAAAATCAATATTTAGGTAAAATATATTTTTATTATCAATATAATAAAGTGATTTGGTTTTAAAAATCCATTTGATAAATTAATGCGAACATCAACATTGTTTCTTACCTGTACGTTTGCGCTTCAGTGTGTAACCATAGTGAATTTCCTCTTAGAGCTACATCCTATTTTTAGAATTGCCTTCATTTGCCGTTCCTGCTTTTTCCCGTATTTTCGCCTATTTAACTTTTTTTGTTCTTGGTATATGCACAATGTCCGGGGAAAGGTCTCAGAGATATCCTGAATGTGTAATTTAACTACCCAGTTTTTATTTGCGTGTGTGAGTCATAAAAAAAGGCCCTCAGAGTAAGATAGAGAATGAGAAAGTTTTTAAGTTTTCCGACATTTTCGGCGACATGTGAGAGTGTTAAAGCTTTAAAAGGAGGACATGCCGTGGACGTGAATCTACTCCGTCTCAGCTTTTTCCGTCGTAGCCAAGTAATTTCAGTTGAAAACGCGCTCAACTAAACTCAAGCAGATACAACTTTTACGTACAGATATACTAGATAAATAAGTCTATTCATTTTAATTTGACAATTGGTGTTTATATGTATATTTATATTTAATGGGCACCCCGTCAACTTCAGAAATCACACAAAATGCGCCTAATTAGCGTGGAACCCGAATCCAACCTCCACACAAACTTGTACCAGACTCTCGAACCCTGTAGAGGACTTTACATTACAATAGTTTTCTTTGGTCGTTGACAATTTTGCGGCTGGCAATCCGACGGTTTGTTCTGGATGTTTGGCATTGAAGTCGCCTCCTAAAATAAACTTTGTTTCCAGTCTTTTTAAGAAATTTTGTAAATCTGGTTCTTTTATTTTGAATCTTGGTGGGGGATAAATCGCTGTTAGTGATACATATGCATGCATACATTTTATCTCAATTGTAGCAGCCTGAATACCGTTTTCCCTAGTACTGTCCATGATTTGAAATTTGAGGCCTTGCTTGAAAATAATTGCAGCACCTCCATGGGCTCTATCTGACGGGTGGTCAGCTCTTACTGTGTCGTCTCCAGTAATTCTAAAAAAAGATTTGCTAGTTAAATGTGTTTCTGATATAAGCATGACTTCAATAGCATTCGTTTTTAAAAATAATGATATTTCATTTACATGATTGGATAGCCCATTGGCATTCCATATTGCTAAGTTTAGATTTATTTGCAAAGCTTATTCACCAATAACGTTATCATGTTAAGTAGATATTAATAAGTTAAAATTGTTTTTCTAAAAGCTGTTCTATTCTTTCTAGAGACGTGTTCGAGATAGTATTTCCTGCAGCAACTTTTGCGTAAGATTGGTAGTCTTTGGGTTGTTGTGACGAATTGTTAAACTGAGCAAATGATTGAGAAGTACCAAGGTCGTTTTTATTATTATAATTTTTGGAGTTTTTCAGAAGGTTGTGTCCAATTTCTTTAGTTTTACGGGGAGGTTCTATGTTAACAACTGCGTTACCAATATGTTTAACTTTGTAAATGCCTAGATTCTTATTGTTGCTCTCGATATCTAGGAAGAACATATTCAAAGGCTCCTTGGTTACACGACTTTTGATATTGCTAATGTTTCTTACAGTGTGACCTTTGGACTCCACATCTTGTTTAATTAAGTCTATATCCGTTGAGAAGTGCAAGTTCTTAATAACAACTCTAAATGTCCTCCCATGTTTTAGCTGGTATGTGTGAAATTTTACTAAATCTGGACTAAGAGTTATAACTAAGAGTTTCCTGTATTCTTCAATAGACTTAGCCATAACTCTCACTTGGCCATCGCTTTGAACTTTATAAAAGAAAAGCTCCTTTTTAATTTTATTCTCGAGGTAACCTAGCAACTCCAAGCCACCACCTATATTCTTATCTGAAGTGAATGAGATAAGAATATAGGTGGTGGCTTGGCGGAATCATCTAAGGTTTCTTGAGTTATCAGGTCCAATGCTGCGTTTTCGTCTTCATTTCCGATATTCGGCGTGATGTCGCTTAGGAGAGCGTATTGATTGGAGCTTGTGCTCGGTGCAGAGTCCAGATTCATTTTTTGATTGATTGAAGATTACGTTGGGAGGATGGCTATCCTTCTAGCTGTCCAGTTACCAAGGAATAATACAAAGTTATACGGCGATTGCCGCAGATATTATATATTTTAGCTTGTGCTATTAATGCTTCTGAATACCAATATGAACTAAATTGAAATACAACTTTCTACATCAGCAACTTCGGCCGGAGCTAAGCAACGAATTAAGGCCGTCCTCGGCCAACGCTATCTCTGCGAGGTCTTCCTCCAGTTGGGCCGCAGATCCTTTTGCCTATACCTAGGTCATGTCGATGCATATTGTCGCGCAACAAAGTAATCGTACAATTAATACTACACGGTACGTCAGATTAGTAAGTAACAAACAGAAGTCCATTGACTTGTGTTAGCTTATGTTAACTTATAGACCTGCACATTTTATATTTACATATCCCTCTTTATTTATCAATCAGAAATCCTCTGACTTATGACAGCTTTATGTTATAGTGGTCCATTTCTTATAAAATTTAAATCGTAATTCTATAATAAAATATAATTCTAATACCTTGCAAGGTGCAAAAAGTTATTTTGCGTTATATAGTTTTCATCTTTCTTTTAGATATTCGATATTCGATTTTGCCTGCTTTATTTTTTATAATCTGCTACAAGTTGCAAATGATATGGAAAATTTAAAACGAACTTCCCTTGCATAGAGTGCAACACAACACAAAATGATCATTTACTATGTTTCGCAAAAATGTAACTAGAACCTAATTAATTTTGATCCCATTTGAAAATACCCTTGAAGACCCCGAAACACCATACAATTATGAGCTATAAACGCCAAAAATTACATAATTTTGTTGAACTCAAATGTATAGGCGTTTTGTATCTTATTATTATGAGGTCTGTGCTAAAGCTCAATGGCCAACAGGTATAAAAGCATATCTATGTTTTTTTTATATGATTTTATATACATATGTACATATATGTGTGTTTCCCTATGAACGAAAGCCCTGCAGGCCGAGTCAATGTAGCCAAGTTCGTCTATCTAGAAACTTTGGCATTTCAAGCCTTATTTATTTTTTTACTTCCCAGGGCCAAAAACGACGAAGTAAATTTAGGGAAAACTGGCTGAAGAACGCACGAAATCGCATTGGGGCGTGTTCTGGCGTGGAGACACTGCGAATTCCCTTACACAGAAAAATTTGCACGTATGTAAATTCAACCAATTCTGCAGTCAAAGTGCTGCGAGCGGTAGTATATGCAACGTAACCCATTATGTTATTTAACTTCTCTGCAGTAAATTCAACAAAAAAGTTGCACCTGAAATGCCTCACAAAATTGTGAAATATACTACTACTATGAAATATACTCCGTAGCAGCAAGATTTATAAAAATGTTGCTATGATATTCATATCGATCTCACTTTTACCAGAGCGGTGGCAGAGCCATAGCTATGCTCCGTAGTTTCGTCTTCTGGTAGCTAAAGCAAGAGCGATAGCAAAATATGAAATTCTGTGCTCTTCGTAGCCGTAGCAATAGTAAAACAGAGAAAGTGAGATGAGAGCATAGCATGTGGTGTTATTGTTTTTCTGTATCAGTTTTTGGTATTTTTTGCGACTGAAAAAAAGATTTTATTTTGATTTAATTTGAATTTGAGTAAATAAAATACGTTTTCAATTTTTTTTTTTTCTTTGTTTCTGAATCAATAATTTTTTATTTATTTCAATTCACAGAATACAAATATGTCGACGAATACAAATATGTGGACAGCTTTGTGCACTTGACGTTATAAAAGCTCGAATATTACTGAGTATTTGTTTACCTGCCGCATTCTTACCAAATACATTCGGGAACCGTCAAACGGATACCGCGATTTATTTGATCTAAGGAATTATAAATTACCTCAATTGGATTGTCCAACTAGATGGGGATCAACTTATAACATGGTTGACCAACTCTATAAAGCGAAAGGTTTATTAACCCTTATTGATAATGTTGAAAGTAGATCAAAAGAGGACCATTTTGTAGTGAATTAACGGTTATGGGACTTCATGGACTCCTACGTTACTATTATGGCTCCGCTACAAAAAACTATAGTGCAGTTTCAACAAGAACAATTGCACTACCGAAATTTTTCTGCTCTGTGGCTTGCTTGCAAACTGTCTACTAACCAGATCTTAGAAACAAGTGTTTCATGTAAAGATTTAGCCATTTATAGAATTGGGGAGATACTTCTTAAAAGTATGGAAGCATGATCTAAAAAATTAGTGTCTATTGTTGGCTTCGACGCTTGCCTTTATTTAGACCCTAGATTTCACCATACTCTTGACGGCTCGCAAAAAGAAAAGGAAATCAATTTTTTAAAGACTTTGTGGGCACAAATAAATATCCACACTCCTATTGCAAGTTTATCAGAATCAAGCAATTCAATGGCTTCGCACACAAGACATGATGAAAGTAATTTCGATCTTTTGGACGACTTTTTAAGTGCCAGCGTTGTTCCAAAGTAGTCAACAGATGTACATGGAAAGATTGAAACGTTGAAATTCCCGTACATGAAATCTAGTATAAATGTTTTACAGTTCTGGAAGGAGAGGAAGTCAAGCGATCCAGAGCTTTATTCCCTGAGCAAAATATGTTTTGCGATACCGCCAACTCAGCTAAGACTTATTACTTAATCTAAAACAAAAAATAAATAAATAAATTTTGCTAAAATTTTCTAATATTTGTATGTAACAATAGAGCGGGCGTTTTCGTCTTTAAAACTGGTGTTGGCGGATAGCCGAAATCGCTTAAGTCACGAGACATTGGAAAATATTCTTCTTGTCCGTATTAATTCTACCCACTTAGATAATGCGATAGACAGTTTAAGTTTATTTGAAGACGAGGATTAAGTCATTATTCCATAAGCATAAGTTCATGTTCCTTTCTATTTACTTACAGTGGTTCACAGCTTATTTCAACTAGCACCTAATAAAATTTTTAGAACTCTATATCTTCTTAACTAATACAGATACTAAAATAATTCAAATACAGAGCTTTATTATATTGATTTAAATGAAATCAAATGGATTACTAGGTGCTAGTTGAAATAAGCTGAGAACCACTACATATATTTCTTGTTAATTACTATTTATATACCTAATACTGCGACTGAAAAAAGCAGAGCTCAAAATTTTTCGTTGTTCTGCTATGGCTTCGCTACCTCTCTGGTAAAAGTGATAGCGGTGTGAATAGCAAATCGAAATACTTCGGGAGAGGCGTAGCTTTTCAAACGCTGGATTTTCTTTATAATTTTTATTTATACATACATATATGTAAGTAAATTTTGGTACTAAGTATTAAGAACTATTAAATATTAAAATTAAACCACGCAGCGGATATAAATCAGCAAAAGTTCATACTTTCAGTAACTCTTTGTGTGTTTACCACTGGGTCTTTGCAGATTTTCTTAAAGAGAAAGGTCAAGTCAGTCGCATTAACGTCTTTTAGTGTTTCAACTGTTACATATGAACGGACACATACATACATACGGATACATACATACATATGTACATACATATATCCTCAACTGAAAATAATATAGAGAACATTCAATGATGCGTTATTTGAAGTAAATATATGTACATATGTATGTACAGTTCGTCAAGCAATTCTTTGCAAAACAAAAAATTCCACTGAAAATAATTTTCAAATTGCATTTTTAATAAGAATAACACGATTTATTTAATTTTATCTTTTATAATATGGTAAGGGTGTTTATTAGCTATAGTACGATGTCAATTAATTCTTTGCAAAATGCAAACAGAAACAAATTACAAGGAAACGGTAAATCAAATTCGTGGAAAATTAATTTGTGCATCTTGTATGTATGTATGTATACTTATCTCTCATCTATGTACAAATGTATGTATGAGTTCTAAATTGTGCCCCGCTTATTGTAACATTTTAACTGTTATTGCGATCAGGTTACATATGTATGTACATATGTATGGTTGTATGGTTGGTGGTACAGCCATGGACAGATAAATAGAACAAACGATCAAAAAAAAAAGGTTTCCTTCAAGTTATTCCGTTATTTAGCGAGTTTTCTCTGGAATGTGGCATTCCAATATTTGCAGGACTTATGGATGGCACATTTTGCCATATGTTATTCCGTTACATTTTGTCTTTGCTTTGTTATTCGGATTTCAGCTTATCAGCTTACATTTTAAATGGTCACTTAAATAGCACACGTTGGTCTGATATGTACTCCTGAAGGTGTAAACATTAAAAACTGATTTTATTTTTGTGCAATTATCAAAGTTTGTACTTAATTTTATTATTCTCTTAAAAAAAATCGTGAAAAACATTGTACTCCAACCAAGGATTTTTAGTAGTGCATTTTAATAAAATACATATAATAAAATTGTTGTAGTTGATCTCCACGGGTAGTATGGTAAGCTAAACACACAAAAAAAATGTTTATAAATAAAATTGTTCGCTTTGCGAGGAAATTTACTTTAGAATCACCTTGGAAATTGGAAAATATATACATATGTATGTACACGAAACCGAAACAATAACAAAGAATACACTATGCGTAATACCTTTTACGTAGAAAATAGTAGTAGATACAGCTACTCCATCTGGCAGTCACAAAAAAAAAAAAACTAAAACTGATACGTAAGAGCGACTTCAATAAGTCATCTAAATTTTTATAGTCACCAAATCTAACAACAAAATACATACATACATGAACAGCAGCTTTACTGTTATTCAACCCACAAAAGTTGGTAGATTCAACCTATACGAATTTTTTCTGTGTACCCTAATTAAAAAAGTTTAAAATTTTTCTTGGCACTGTGAAAATCCCGCCACCCAAACATCGCCTTTTTCCCCTGGACTGCGAGGGTGTCAGCACAGGGATTAAAAAGGCTAAACTGTCCTATTTACGGGAAGCAAGCAATGCCTATGAGCTCTACGCATAAATGATGCAACTACAATATTAATAAAAAAAAACATTCCAAATGTAATTAAGAAAATAAAGTAGTTTAGTGATCTGGGTTTTTTAATAATGCATTTCTTAAGACATATTTTAATATTATACTTAATTGGTGGTTTCACATAGCTTTTTGCAGTGTATTATCGCGAGAGTGTGTGTCGCATAATGAGCCGGCAAAATGTTTCAAAAAATCAACTGCTAAACAATGAGTAGGAAGTTTCACTCATCATCCCTCACACTCGCTCGCTTTTCCTGATGCCGTTGCGCTCCTGAAAGCCTGAGGGAATCAGCTGCCAACTTATTTATTCCTTATTTTTTTAGGGTTCGCTTCGTTCCGTTTTATTCGGTTCAGTTCTGTTCCGTTGTGTTTTGTTTTATTTTTGTTTTTGTTTTTGCTGGCGTCGGCTGGCAGAAAGTTTTAAAATAAACTTGCGTCGTAAAAACTTCAAAAGTTTCACCAAAGCTCCAATACAAAAATACACATACACACTGTAGGGAAATTTGCGTTAATTTAAGGCAACGGAGGACGAAATGAGGCGAAGCGAACCAGGATGGAACGAAAACGAACGCGGCGGCGGAATAGAGGGATGGAGGCAGACGGAGAGAAACAAATTTGGCAACATTTGCTTTAAAAGCTGAAATTATTCTAATAAATGTTGATACACATGAAAATAATTATCAGCTGCGTCGGTCCACCGCGGGAAAAGAGTAATTCTTTGTGCGAATAACTTTGTTCATAAGTCCGTTAGCAAATGCCAGCGAAATTTGTCAAATTTTTTTTTGCACGAAAGAGTGTGTGAAAATGTAAATTAATTATTTAATGGCGAAGGAACCTTCGGTGGCGTTCTTTAAGAGCTTCAGCTATTTATTTAAAAGATATTTCAGAAATATTCAATAAGAAATATTTAAAAATATTTAATAAGAGTTGTATTCAAGTAATATTTTGTGTTTAAGACATTTTATGAAGATCATATTAAAATTTGCTTAATCCAGCCAAAAAAAAAAAAAAAAAACTCTTTCAATTAATCACTATATAGTTAATAGAAAGCTTCAGTTTGTTGATGCCTAAGATTGTCGGATTTTAAGTTCATCGCCAGCTGCTTAATGGCCTAATTTTTTATAGCCAACGCCACCATCTACATCGCTATGGACATTTCAACTCGTTTTAATTTTATGATCCGATTTGAAGGTCATAAAGCCAACTGAAGCAGCAAGATTTTTTCGCGAACAAATCCGTTAAAGCTCACTCCCCGCTTTGCCGACTCTACACTACCTTTGCCCTTCTTTTGGGGGCTTTGTCTTGCTCAAAAAGCGTCGGGAATAGCGAAGAAACGAATTAAAACTGATTTATTGCGGCAGATAAGTTTGGATTTATATGGCAAAGGCGGAATGTGGGCCAGCTGTCATCCGCACCCAGTTGCTTTCCCCACAAGCTTTCCCACCGACTTTTCCTGCTTCCCCAGTCCTAATCAGATATAAAAATCTCTATAAAGCATCCTCCGCACATTTAATTAAGATTTAACCTTTAATTACGATTTAAAAGATTACAATTCCAAATTCACGCTATCATCCAACGTCCTATCGCCCAACACACATTCTTTCATTTTCCCGTCCATTCTCTTTATGGGAAATTCCACTTTGCGTCATCGCCAGCACCCAGTTAGCTGAGAGTGCTCCTCGATATGCGACCACAGGCAGGATGTGATTACTTTCCCTAGCTTTCAATGGCTTTCTATAGGCGAATAGATACCATTTTCAATTGGGCGCACTGAAAAAAATAATACCACCAATAAGCACACCGATCCATTCGATGCTGGCAACATCAGAAAAACGAAATGTATCAAACATATTTACAGTTTTGCATGTGATGTATTATTATTTTAATGTAAACATATATTACAATGAGTAATTTAGGATCTAGTATTATTAAGTCAAGAAGAAGAATTATTGGTCAAGAAGTATAGGGTGGGGTATTTTTAATAGCGCTGAAGTGGCTTTTTAAAATCCCATATTCGTTGAGATTTGCCGATTTGTATGGCTGTTGCATAATTATCGAGCTGTCCTCATTGCTTGCTATGTAACAAAAGCTGCATTTTCGTTATCGCAATCGCAATCGACCTTGTAATTTTCCTCCTAAATAGATATCCATATAAAGGGACGCGGATTGTGTGATATTTTGAATAGATGTTCTTTGAAATTGGCGACCTTGACGACGTGATGAGTATTTAATGCAATTTTTTCCAACAGGAAATTTAAACACGTAAACATTTTCAACCTAAGCAGGTGTTACATGTTCATTTTCTGGACTGTCTGCAATACATACACCCTGAATTGAAATACAAATTACGATTGTCCATACGTAAAAACATGAAGTTCAAGTATGCAAAATTTTTCCTAAGAGGATTCTTTATTCTTTTAAAAACCTACAGTATTACTACTTTCTTAAAATCTTCAAACTCTTTGCATTTTATTCTAAAAAGTGTATTATTTACTACTTTGTTGTACGCCTTGATTCATACATCATTATTATTTCGCAGAACATTGCGACATTTTGCTTTTTTATAAAAAATATTTAAATTGAAACCATTACGAAAGTAATAAATAGATAAATAGCAAAGTATTTATTATTTATTACAAAGTTTAATATACGAATTCGAATACCCGGAACCAATTAAATGTATGTAACAGTATGTATATTCTCAGCATCACCAGCTGAGCCTTGTCGTATATAACGTATATGTGTATGTTGAACATCTGCGGCATCTACATTTGTGATAACAGTACCAATGAGTGTTCCTTACAAGTTCCTAGAAACATTTATTTAAAATTTGGCTGTTGTCAACATAGTATTTCCTGCTGCCTTCCACCCTGGTTTTTTTGAAGTTTTTTTAAATTTCGACATAATTAGACAATGGGATTTAGCCATGTCAATGTGACTTTTAATTTCACCCACAATGCTATGGTTATCCCAGTCGATCACACTCGACTATAGTTTTCTTACTTGTTTTGTGTTGATGGAGTTTACCTTAACTCGTACCTTACCTCTTCACTTTTTTGTAAATAAATCTCGTATTTTTCTTCTCCGCAGGCTCATCGTTTAGTGGATGATGCTTCCTTTTCGCATTTTTCATTAAGATTTCCTTGTCCACTTTTGGGCGACTTTTGTGTCCTTATTGCCCTCGTTGTATTTCGGCGTCATTGTTTCGCTTAGTGATATTAAGAGCCTTTGTTGGGTCCGCTAGATTGAAGGAGCTGCTCGGCTGTCTAACACCTCTCTATTCAAACTCACCGAGAAAAAAGGTTGAAACTTCGGCACTGCCGCGTTTTCCGTTCTAAAAACTGTTTCCATATAAATATGCCAGCCAGAGGCTTTCATTTTGTAAACATTTGAAATCTACCGGATTCCCATTAATGTCCTAAAAGACACTTAAGTTTTTCTTAAAAAATCTTGTCATACCCGGAAGAATGACAATTCATTGCTGATATATCAGCATTATTCATCATAATTAATTATTTATTCATAATTATCAAACTGTCATCAATAGAAGAGAATCGGGCTTAAAACGATTGCCGAATGAGAGCATCGGCTCGGAAGAAGCCGAAGTTGCCACGTTAACTTGACCTAATGCTGACTTGTGGAACTGCAGGGTAGTAAAAGTCAGAATTAGCGAAGTTTGCTTCGTTTATGATGTACGTGTGCGGCAGAGGCCAGGCAGAGAAATTGCTGACACTTGAGATAGGTACATCACGGCGTAACTTATCTAAATAATATTCCGTTGCTTAAATTGATTTCCTTTATATTTATTTAAATAATAAAATTGCTGTCACCTTAATACTGATAAATTGTTAGGGACATATAGGTGTCTTTTTTTCTGGTAATATTTTCCGCCCAGTCGCCCCCTTCTCTGGCAGCAAGTGTTTCGGCGTTAATATTCAAAAGCAATATCTTTGGCCAAGCGGAGAGACATGTTCTTGTTGTTCTTTAGCTGAGTCTTATTCGACTGCTCCAGTTCTTCCCTTCGCCACTTCCACTTTCCATACACCCTCTGCCTTTACTGAATCTTTCTTGGCTTTGCTTTTTCCTATTTTGTTTTCCTTATTTATGCCCACGGCCGGTCTCCAAGTTGCCTACCCATAAGTTTATTATTTATAATCTTACTCAAGTACGACACTTTTCTACGAGTGTGTTTACAGTCACCCCTCCGTATATGTATTCATAGTAAGAGAAAGTACTCATGTGCATATACATATGTATATATTTCTGAAAAAAATATAGGAATTAACAACTTTTTCCAGTAATGTTTAATTTTAATATGGTACAAAATGCCTCTAAATAATATTTATTGTTTTCCCGTATATATGTATTTACTTATTTAATGATTTTTTCAATGGACCACTCACGCTCTAGTTTTATGTGCGCCTTTTAGCAATCAGTTATATTTTTATGCCTTATTAACAATTTAAATTAAAATAAAACAAAACAACAATGCTTATGCCTTATGAGTCATAAGTTAGGACTAGCAAGCATAAAAAATTAACCAACCAACTAGGCCTTCTTTGATGCCGCACACTGTGGCTCATTCAAAATATTGTCGCCTCAGCGAAAAGTAAAAGGAGAAAAAGAAAATTAAGCTTTTACTGCATTTCATTGTTGAATACATTTTCACTTTTATGCCTCATATAAAATTCAGACAAATTTGCAATGCACCCCCGTCCAACACCATTCCTTTCGGAGCCCTCTTATGCTTATCCTTTATACTTTATATAAATGTAACTTTTTTTTTAAATAATGCATTTTTCTTTAAGTAAAAAAAAACGTCGAGTTTTTTCAAACAAAAATTATTCAAATTAACTAAAATGAATAATTTTCACACAAATTATAAAAAAAAAATTTTAAGATTTTCTTTTTTAAAACAACATAGTTTAAATTAATTATATTTAGGAAATCTATTTTTACTTAAAGGTATAAATTATACCGTATAATAGTAAAGTTGTACAGTCCAACTTAACTAATGCGACTTTAATATAAATTTAATGTATATTATGTATGCATTAATATCAAAATGGGAAAACTAAATGTCTATTAAAATGCAAATTATTAAAAAAGCATTTGGTCAGCTTAATCCCCACCTACCACAGTGGCAAATTAATTGCAAATGTCTCATCATGATATAGAATAAGTTATGAAAACATTCATAAAAGAGTGCAAATTCAAAATCTTCAAATTATTCAAACTTATCAAACTTTTCAAATTTTTCAAATTTTACAACATTTTTCAATTTTTAAATTTTTTTCATATTTTTTCAAATATTTTAAAATTTTTCAAACTTTTAAAATTTTTCAAAGTTTTCAAGGTTTTTAGATTTGCTTTCAAATTTTTGTTAAACATTTTTTTTTAATTTTTTTTTCAAATATTACCAAGTTTTCAGCATTAAAAGTGTATTTTTGTGTGTTTATTTGCCACAAATTAGTGGCAAATCAGTGCCCAAATAATGGAACTTTTTTTTTCAAAAGTAAATGCCTTTTTGTGCTAAACCAAAATTGCATAGAAATCGGTCCGCAACATTAAATTAAAATATTCATGGATAACTTTGTTTTTAATTACTAATCTTGGCTGTACTTAAATGTATCGCACAAGTTTAGACAGGC
>VNJM01002582.1:0-10256 GCA_008042475.1 Drosophila kanapiae
GAGTAGGTCCGGCTTGAATCGAATGTCGTAAAATATGTAGTTTGAAAAAACTACAAGCTACAAACTACAACTACAACTACAAAAAAAGCAAAGAGATCAGCGATTGTCTGAGAATTGTCTGCTGTCAAATTTTCAAATTAAAGCGAGGAAGGATGTGTAATATGCGTTTGTTAACAAAATTGTTAAACTGTTTCGGGTCCTGCGAGAACTATACCCTGCAATGAGTTAGATAGTTTCAATAACACGCGTTAAGCACAGTAAAATTAGATCGAGCCGCTAAATAGAGATACAGATTGAGATCCAGTATGTTTAAATTTACAATAGAGGTTGGACCTAACGTTTTTGAGGCGAGTTAGCTCTTTATTAAACCTGGGAGGCTTGTTTGTATTTGTTTGTTATTGTACACAATAAATCGTACCAATTAAAATCTGCTCAGTTTGCCCTGCGAAAGCAGTGAACCTTTTTAGCTGGCCAATCAGCCCTACACTCCAGAGCAGTCCCAATATCGATAGTCACATTGAAGGTTGGATGATATGGATCTTCGGCCTGTTTCACTACTGGAATACTGACCAAACTGAGTCTTGCCGGGTCGTACATGGTTGACTTGAGACAGCGAAAAGTCGATCAAGCCATAAATATTATATTGTCATATTGTGCTGTAGTAAAAGGAGTATTTGAGGATTTGGTTGCAGACCAAGTACCCACGAAAGGCTATTGGAGACCGACTGGATAGCGGAAAAATGGTTTCAATATGTAAAATAAATGAAACCCCCTTTAACAGAAATCACATCACAAAGGAACTCAACATCGTTGCATTCCTCAAAAACTAATAATTCCAAATTGAGTGTGGATTCTACCGCTATGAGAACACCACCACCTCGCCTGTATAAAGTTTACACAGCTGGATAAACTTCGGAGCTAAAAATCTCCGGATTTAACCAGGTTCGTATGAACACAATAACCTGGGATACAAACGACAGGCAATCAGAATACAATTTAGGGAACGTACTACCTAAGTATCTTGTATTCTGATAGGAAATAAGAATTGAGTTTCTTAGTTTTTAGAAGTGGAGGACGTAGAGGGCACAATGGTCTATTCTGGTCTAGGAAGACTTATTCCAATAGGCCGTCTTTTATTTTTCTTAGCTTCTTAACAACAACATACCTTGGCCAAAACCCCCGATCAGTAACATCGTCAGATGTTTGATCAAGGGATAGCCGCGAAACAAATATATGTTTCATAGGTGGTATTACTATCGTCTATTTTCTTTCAAAGTGAACGGTGGTGTTTTTACTAATCTTCGCTTTTAACCACCGGGGCTTTATTTAAATCATCTATTTTAAATTTATTAAAGTTCCCGTTCACTTCACGTGTGCATGCAGCTTACTGTGTTGGGTATTTATTGTATTTACATATTTAATCCAATTTAGTTGTGCTGCTTTTGTTTGTTTTGGCTTGCATATTTTGCATTTCTATTTGTGCTTCTTTTGTTTAGCCGTTGATTGCGTCGTCGTGACGCCTCTCTGAAGCTCACTCCCACGCTCTCTCGCACTGTACGCAGCCGCTCTCTTGCCCTCTCTCTCTATTTGGTACAGTGGTACTTAGCTAAAATGTCCTGTGTAACTGTCTGCTTTGTCAAACAATGCAAGAAGCCAATTCCAATTGGCGATCTTACGATCGGATGTTGGCTTTGCAACAACATTGTGCACGTCAAGTACATTGGTCGATTATATGTCCAAAAATATTGGCTTGCGCTACTGCTGCGAGACTTGTCGTGATGTGGATAGGGAAATTAGGTCTTTCATGCGGCAAACCAGAAGCGGTTTTACAGAGCTATTTAGTAGTTGTCGTTAAACGAACGATGTGTTCTTAGCGCTGAACGCTCAATTTAATGGCCTTAAGTTATGAAACGAGTCTCCTAAACGCAAAAAACCGTGGTTGGCGCACCGTAGACATGGGTTCTCTACAGCTCCCCGAAAGTCAACCGCAGACTCCCTCGGCAACGCCCTCAGTCTCAGTGACGAACTCAATGACTCTGAGATCGGGGGCCAACAAAGATTCGGTATCCGAATGTGTCGCGGAAGGGGGTGCGCACCCGTGTTATCCGCTGAGGGGTCACAATCAACGACCCAGCAGAACCCAGTCCCGAAAACTCCCCAGAGTGGCAGGTTCGGACCACCGGCCCCGATTGGCAACATAGACAATCAGTCCTCCTACGAAACATATATTTGTTTCTTGGCTTTCCCCTGATCAAACATCTGACGATGTTATTGCTTATATTCAAGGCAAGACAAAAGCCGAAAAACTAAAAATAAATGTAGAAAAATTTAAATTTTCTTATGCTAGGGATATTTCATCTTTCAAAATAAATGTCCCTAACGAGATCTTTAGCACAATATGCTCTAATAGCTTTTGGCCAAAGTATGTTGTTGTTAAGGAGTTCGAAGCAAAGAAAAAGAAAAGGCGGCCTATAGGAATAAGTCTTCCTAGGCCAGACCAGACCATTGTGCCTTCTACGTCTTTAAAAAACTAACAAACTTTATACTTAAGTCCTATCAGAATGCAAGAGGCTTACGCAGTAAGCTCCCTAAATTGTATTCTGATAGCCTCTCGATTAACGGTTATTGTGTTCATAGAAACCTGCTTAAAGCGGAAGATCCTTAGCTCCGAAGTTTTTCCAGTTGTGTACACTTTATACAGGCTGGATCGGCCTATCCGCCGAGGTGATGGTGTCCTCATAGCGGTGGACTCCACACTGAAGTCGGAATTAATAGTTTTTGAGGAATGCAACGATGTTGAATTCCTTTGTGTAAAGCTATCTGTTAAAAGTAGTTTCGTTTATATTACATGTTCCTATATTCCTTCGTTGTCGGAACTTCCTATTTATTGGAACCATCTTTCCGCTATCCAATCGGTCTCCAATAGACTTTCGGATAGAGACCATTTAATCGTTCTAGGTGATTTTAACATTCCTGGTGCTACTTGGTCAGCTACCAAATCTCCATTACTACCGCACAACATGACTTTATTAATGGCTTGTTCGACATTTCGTTGTCTCAGGTCAAGGTAATTCTTTAGATCGCTTTCTTGATTTCTGCTTTGTCTCTGACCCGGCAAGAGTCAGTTTGGTCAGGGTTCCGCCACTGACACAGCCCGAAGATCCATATCATCCTACTTTCGATGTGACTATCGATATTAAGACTGCTTTGGAGTGTAGGTCTGATCGCCTAAAAAACATAAAATCCAATCTCTACTCTAAATTTAAACATACCGGTTGTCAATCTGTCTTTCTCGCTATTTAACGGTTCGGTCTAATTTTACCGTGCTAAACGCTCAGTTTTATTAAGCCTATCTAACTCGTTGCAGGGTATAGATCTCGCAGGACCCAAAACAGTTTCATAGTTTTGTCAACACTAAACGTAAGCCTATTACACATACTTCCTCGCTATATATATATTCCTTGAAAATATGACAGCAGACAATGATCAGGCAATTGACGATCTTTTTGCTCAGTTTTTTCAAACTACTTTGTCTTTGTCAGTCGATTCAAGCCAGACCTATTCTTGCAAAATGTCCAAATCGAACCTAATTTTCAGTCCTAGTTTAAACGAAAGTTTTCTTCTTTTGGATCTTCAACGTGTTAAGCCAGTTTATGCACCAGGTCCCGATGGAATATCAGGCTGTGAGCTTAGGTACAGTGCCGAGGCCTTGTGCAATACCCTTCTAAAATTGTTTACCTTATCCTTAGAAACCTCCCAGTTTCCACTTATTTGGAAGGAATCAATCGTTATTCCTCTTCACAAAAAAGGTAGCAAAAAGGATGCCAATAATTAGAGAGGAATCTATAAGTTGTCAGCCATCCCAAAACTCTTCGAAAAATCAGTAACTCCACATTTCAGCATCTTTGTAGATCAGTCTTTTCTCCATGTCAACATGGATTTATTAGGCGAAGATCAACAACATCAAATCTTTTGGAGCTCACTTCCTTTTTAATAAAGGGCTTCCAAAAGAACTTTCAGTCATATGTAATTTATACTGATTTCAGTAAAGCATTTGACTCCGTTAATCACTGCCTTCTTGTTAGGAAACTCAATTTAATGGGGTTTCCTGTTAATCTTCTCAAGTTATCTGATTAACAGGACGCAGAAAGTCCTCTTTATGTCACTTATGTTACAAAAACTTTATACACCTCATTAGTTCGTCCTATCTTAAAGTATATATCCAGAGTTTGGAGTCCACAATATGATTTTCACAGAAAACGCATTGAATCAATTGAAAATAACTTTTTACTTTTCGCTCTACGCTGTTTTATTCTCTTATATAAGTAGACTTCTGCTTAATAACCTACCACCCTTAACCAACCGTAAAATTATGACTTCTAACGAAGATGGACTTCATAAACTAAAATCTTAAATCCTTACAAACTTAGTACGTATGCAAGCAAGCATTCTGTCATCACGCCAGTAATAAATTTCCTCACAAACTGTATCTATACTTTCTTGTAACGCTACTAACACCTAACCCCAACAAGCACGTGCTATGTTGCAAGGGCAGATTAAGTTTACTGACCGTAGTGCATAAACGTCCAAGAAGAAAAAAAAAAAAGAGCTCAGCAATCGATAATCCAGAATTCGGTGAAAGGTCCAGCGGAGAGCAGAAAATAGTGAAGGTGACAGGAATAGTTTAATTGGAATTAATGAAGAGCACATCGCTATCAGCGGCGCATGTCGTCTAACGAAAGAGAAAAGTAACGGAAACCGACAAGTTCAGCGAGTACTTTGTGTATTATTCACGAATAATAAATTATTTTAAGCACTGTTTTCAAACTGGAAGTGCTTAAACTGTGTCGGGTTTAAAAACTGAATATTATTATAAAAGCAGACCATTTTTAGCGTTCGGTAGTATCAAAGTCAGGAATAAGTTTGACATAGATTCTTTATATCCATATGATCAAGGCGATGGCGCAAATACTCCCAATTTGCTTTGTGATTCCCTTTGTGCGTTAACATAACAAAGTGCTCCATATGATCAAGGCGATGGCTCAGATACCTCCAAGTTGCTTTGTGATTTCCTTAGTGCGTGAACGTCGGCACCACGACGGTAACACAAAATCGCGAAAGGCTTATAGTTCTTGTTATACCTGTTCTGTGTTACTTGTTGCCCTTTTGTGAAATAGCTGCCCGGCGTGGGTGCCAGATATCCACTCAATTGTGACGGCAATTAATCTAAAGGTCGCAGATGACTCAATGTCTGCCGATGAAGGTTCTCACTGAACACCTGCTGTGGTGCTGCACTCAAACATAGCATCATTTCACTCAAACCTAGCGGTGTATTCGCCGCACCGCACTCCAATGCCGCTCATCGCGATTCCATCGGAAGTCCTTGCGACCTCTGCTTGTCCTCTACATGCCCTTGCCTTGGCCAGCTTTTTTTTCTAAATGCGCGATCCATTAGGTTCGCCTATTCCATCGGAGTCCGTGGCACCTGCCGATCACCAGGCAAGGTCGCTGAGCTGGCCGTTGACGTGGTAGTCGCGCAGCTACGGGAGCACTTGAGACATCGAAGCTTTGGCTCAACCGAAGCGAGTGTGATGAAGGCATCTTGGAGAGTGCAAATAAAAGAATATGACCCCGAATCTTACCGCTTGGTTGACAAATGTACATACGAATAAGCTTAACCAAAAATACACTCTAAATCTTACATACTGCAGTTTCCTCCCCGCTTTGTTGATTAACGAAATCGAAGGAATCCGAGAAGTCAAAACTTGTCTTAACCGTGGTCTGAGCCATATCTAACACAAATAATACTAGTTCTGGCAGCACGTAACTTAAAGTTAACTGACTATCGATAAGCACTTATCCGTTTCGCGACAGAATCTAAGAGTAAAATATTACATAGTTGCGTTCTTGTTTGTAAGTATCGTTTTTCGCCAAAGTGTATAAAAGTTTAAAAAATCGCAACATAATTTCGTTAGCCAATACATATATACATACAATACATATATAATACAAATATAAAACATATATAATATATATATGAAAAATATTTCGGATTTATACAACATTTAAAACCGTTACTCTTAGTTATTTATTTCTATGTAGACTGTATAAGAACCAAACTGTAATTTTGTTTGAATAAAAGTCGAAGCATCTCCTAATTTAAAAAATTATTAATTTAATATAATTTTAATTAATTTAAATTATTAAAAAAGATATTAAAAAATTAAATTTTCCTAATTTGTAAATTTATATATTTTCTAAATATATCTCTCTTTTGTTATAATAAATTTAAGTAAAAAAATAACCTAAAAACATTTAAACCGATACTCTTAGTTATTTATTTCTATGTAGACTGTATAAGAACCAAACTGTAATTTTGTTTGAATAAAAGTGGAAGTTTCTCCTAATTTAAAAAATTATTAATTTAATATAATTTTAATAATTATTAATAATTAATAAATTAATTTAATTAATATAAATTATTAAAAAAAAATATTAAAAAACTAAATTTTCCTAATTTGTAAATAATAAGGGGATCATGCCCCGTTTTCTAAATATATCTCTCTTTAAGTAAAAAAATAACCTAAAAATAAAATATTTTATAATACCACAAGGGGTCGTTTGTCATAATGTACAAAGTAGCGATCTTGTTTGTAAGTATCGTTTTACTGTATAAAAATTTTAAAAAAGTCCGATTCTAATTTTTCTATTTCGTTATTTAAGTGTATATTTGAAATATATTTATATTCTTGCGACCCATCCAGCATTAACCTTTGTAAAAAATTTTTCGAATATTTTATACCTATAGCTAGTTTCAATACTTACCAAGACGAGTTTGCTAAGAAATGTACATAAAGTCATCATAGACTACATAGACTAGAGCTGACTACGAGAAAGTACCCTCTCTAAGCGTACAAAATCATCTTCGTTACATATTTTTCGAAATACTACTCAGGTGTTCATATGCACGTATAACCTTTAGCATTAAAGAGCGTTAAAAATCCGTTAAATAGAATGTGAATAGCAATACTCCAAAATGACAAACTAGATTACAAGTAAAATTGGGTGCGACAGTTTAAAATTTAATGCCGCCGTGGCTATCTGTACGTAATGATATAAGCGGACAATACAAATTATAAATACTTTTAAATTATCATTTATTAGATTTGTTATATATAAAGTATTTAAAATGGCATCTGATAATCAAGCCAATCGCCTAAAGTCATCTTTTGTGTCTAGTATTTCTTGTACGAAATTTTTACAATTTTATAATATATATATAATATATAATATAATTTTTATAATTTTTAAATATTGCGTATACATAACTGAGTACATAACTGTGAAACCACACACGAGTAAATGTTAAAATACCCTCAAAACCTCGCTAAAAGAGCATAATATAAATCGACTCTTAGTACAAAAGAAGAGTAAATTCTCTTAAAAAATTATCGACAAACAGGAAAAGAGAGAGTTCATTTATAAACTGAATAATAAATGTTATAAACTAGTGTATAGTAAACAGCGCTGGTACCATTGACACCATTCCACTTAGTTTCTAATTAAATAATATTATAATCTCATATATATATACATAAATGAGAACTAAAATGTAAATCAAACGAGAATCAGGCTTTAGTCCCGAATTGACGGTTGTTGGTAAAAGTCATTAAACTGTTCCAACATAAAAATAACAGATAATTGTGTGTATTATATGTTTGTGTATTAAAACTTAATGACTTCAAATATTTCTTAAGTTCGCTTTGTAAAACTTTATCAATGAAATCAAAGTGAATTATATTGAAAGGTTATTTGTACATATGTATATTGTACATGTAAATATATATACACATTACAATACAATTTGCTGTTACGAAAAAATCAAACGCAGAGTCTAGCAACATAAACCATTTTATTTAAATCGAATGTTACAGTAACCTATAAGTAAATCAAACTACAAAGTACCGTAAACAGTTAGACGTTACATGTACATACATACATATATATGAACACACCTATGTAAAAAACATGTATTCAATCAATAAAATTTAATTGAAATGTAATGTAATATAAATTACGTATATTTGTGTTGATGAGCAAGATAAGGATAACAAGTAAGTAAATTATTATCATATACAACGCCAAATCTCATTAATAATAATCGGTACTTAAATGGGACAAGGGTGTTAAGCTCAATGCATGGATACAAACATACTTATGTACATATGTATATGTACATACATACATATGTATATGCAGTGAGAAAGGAGATTCATGTGTATCTGACTCAGTAAAATATATGTATGAGTACATATGTATGTATATTATTGATCATGTTTAACCATGGAGTCATATCCGTCTGTTCACCTTCATATATTAATTTAAAGTATGGGGCTTACTCTGCCCTAACTCTAACGTTATTCAGAAACTTAAGAATGGACATTTAAGTAGTTAAAAAATTAAGATTTCAGATGTTTCTTTTTGCTAAAAGAAAGAACCGATTGTAAAGTAGGTATTAGAATGTTAGACAATATGCTTTAAATAGTTTCCTTTTCCTTTAACATCTACTTCTATCGAATCAAGTAAGCGTGTTTGACAAAAATTTTGAAAATACTGTTAACAAAAAACAAAATTAAGACAAACTTTTGAATCAAATATCACATTAATCGGTTAAGATTTGGTGTACATTTTGGTGTAGTAGAAAATGATTCGAGTTACCAGTATTTTATTATTTTTCTTTATAATAATATTGTGTTACTGTGTGAGAAACGGAAAAGTTTTCTACACTTAGCCATTGCTAAATTTTCGGAAAGCGACAAGCCCAATGAAAGCAAAACTCAAAGATTCCCAATATTTTCAGCCCTACATAGCCCTTTGGCAGAAGCCAATAATCGAAAAAACAATATTTTTAGAATTTTTCAGAAATTATTTAACTCTTGCTGTTTTCGCTTCTTCACCTTGTCAAGATATCTTTTACCAAAGTTGCGCAACTCATATTTTTAGCGCACTCGTTGTTGTAAACAAAGTTCACTCGTGGTCAACTTAACTATTTGTTACGTTCGCCAGCAACTGAATTAGATGAACTAGAAGACATAGCCCGTACTTAAAGAAAAAATTACATTAAAAAAAAATTTCTAAACTGCACACCTTAGCTTCCACCCAGCATGAGATTAGAAATGGCTTGTACGACATTTTGCTGTATCAAGTTAGCCATGCACAAAATTCTTTAGAACGCTTGTTTGATCACTGCTTTGTCTCTGACCCGGCAAGAGTCAGTTTGGTCAGGGTTCCGCCACTGACACAGGACGACGATCCATATCATCCAACCTTTGATGTGACTATTCGATTGCTCATTGGCTGATTGGCCAGCTAAAAAGGTTCACTGCTTCGCAAGGCGAACTGAGCAATTTTATATCAGATTTTAATTGGTCCGATTTCTATGGATGATATTTTTGACAATGCCATGAATTGCTTTTTAAAGCTTATGTTCCGTTATTCTATCCGTCAATCTCAAGCAAGCCTCCTTGGTTTAATAAAGAGCTAACTCGCCTCAAAAACGTTAGGTCCAACCTCTATTGTAAATTTAAACATACTGGATCTCAATCTGTATCTCTATTTAGCGGCTCGGTCTAATTTTACCGTGCTTAACGCGTGTTATTAAAACTTTCTAACGCGTTGCAGGGTACAGTTCTCGCAGGACCCGAAACAGTTTTACAATTTTGTTAACAAACGCCTACACATCCTTCCNTCCTCGCTGTTATTTGAAAATATGACAGCAGACAATTCTCAGGCAATCGCTGATCTCTTTGCTTTTTTTGTAGTTGTAGTTGTAGTTTGTAGCTTGTAGTTTTTTCAAACTACATATTCTACGACATTCGATTCAAACCAGACCTACTATTACAAAATGTCCGAATCGAACCTAATCTTCAGTCCTAAACTAAACGAAAGATTTTATCTTATTGATCTTCAACATGTTAAGCCAGTTTATGCGGCAGGCCCCGATGGAATACCAGGCTGTGTACCAGACTCTCTCCTTATTTGGAAGGAATCATTTGTTGTTCCTCTCCAGCAAAACGGATAATAACAAATAATTATAGAGGAATCTTTAAATGTCATCCCAAATCTTTTTAAAAAATCACTCACTCACTATTTGTAGCATCTTAGTAGATCAACCCTTCCCCCTTTCAACATGAATTTATTAGGCGAAAATCAACAACATCCAATCTTTTGGAACTCACTTCTTTTATAATAAAGGG